>CAIGRB010027196.1:47743-68105 GCA_903798255.1 Fraxinus quadrangulata
CCCCAAAAAAAAAAAAAAAAAAAAGAGAGAGAGAGAGAGAGAAAAAAAACTAACCAACAACAATCACAAAGAACCTCAGTTTTTACAACACCACAAGCACCACTATTGCATTTTTTATATCGCAAGTGTACAATATCGTAACAAGTACTATAGTGAACCTTTGAGTCCGAATATCATTCCCACGAGAACTATATTTTAAGACTTAATCTAATTTTTCTAACTCATATTTGATAAAAGCAAGTAAAGAATTATGATTGTTGTGATTATTATTTTTCTAACTACTTTTAATTACTTGAAAATATCAAAATTTTGCAAATAGCGGTTGATTGAAGATCCAAATATGGGATAAATATCATGACATAACAATTTCATCTATTGATCACTTTAATTCTTAATTCAAGATTCATAACATAATATAGTGTTCGATCGAATTCTTCTATTGTATTCATTTACACATATCGAGTTCTTATTGAACATATTTAACTAATTCAATTATACATCTCTATGTGAATCAACCTCAGTTAAACGAAACACTAGTTCTAAAAATTCATATTATGATCGCAATAATTAGTACAAGCATCTCTACACGTTATACTAATTTATCGAATTTTACTGTATGGTCTAAATCTCAAACTCACATCTCGATTTGTAAGAGACTCACATAATCATTAAATTAGCGATCAATTAATCAATACATTAAACTCATAGTAAAATCAACACATATATGAATAAATCATAGAAATCTTGAATAAATTATCACAAATCGATTACATTGTTTGCCTTAATATGGAAATTAGTTACTCATAATATAAAAATAAACACAAAAAATTGTCTTTAAATATATCATCGGATTCTTTGAATAAAGATGTAGAAATAATTTAATCTTGCGCCAAGATCGTATTCATCTTCCAATTAATGCTTCAAACTTGAATTCCTTGATGATTTTCTCCCTTAAATTGTGTTCTTCAATCTCTCATTGTGTTCTCTTTTTCTCAATGTATCTCTTCCCCAAAAGTGCCAAGTAATGTCCCTCTTAGAGTCATTTCCACAATTGTATGAATATAGGGTTTTTTGTGGGCTTCAAAACGGGCCAAAAATAAAAAAACCTACGTCTATAGGCAGCGCCTCATTGCGGCACCACACCTCTATCCGCTTCTGCTATGTGGCACCTCGGCGCTCAGCACCACACCTCTAATGGTTGACTTTCGTAGCGCCACTCTTCTTTCCTCGATATCCCGACCTGACTATTTTATCATTTTTGTTACCATGCCAATGGCCTTGTTGTCGTTTTCTTTTCTTAATTACGATATCTGATCATTGCTACAAAACAACGCTAATCAACATATTAGAAACGTTCACTACAAGTAATATCTAACTCATAATTAAGTTAAAAAGAGAATAAAACTTGTGAGCAAAACACACTCGTCAACCACCCAACAAAAAAACCCTAAACACCATAACCACCACCGCCACAAAACCACTATACGCTACGCACCACCAAGTAATCAACGGGCAAATCTCAATTCCCGCTGGTTAGTCGACTTAGATCCTTGCTGGTTAGTCGACTCAGACTTGCTATGCACTACCAACCAATTAATATGCAACCCATCACCACTGCCATCATTGAAAACTAGTTTGCCGCTCGAAAACTTGATTGTTGCAGTCAACCTAAACTGACAGCTGCAGGCACGACACTGCTTGAAAACTTGTGAGTTCACACACAAAGCACAGCAACTCGCACAAGCTGCTGCTCGTCGAGACGCCACAGATAGATGATGCTGGAGAAACATTTGTCATTGATCCGCAACGCCGGAGAAGAAAGAAGAAGATGTGAAAAGAAATAAAGAGATGGGGCCGAAAACTCTTCCATAACACTAGCCAGATCGATGACATCGCGCCCGTTGTGTCTTGAGCCCACTGCCGACAGTGCTCTACTTGTGTTTTGTGATAAGAGATTATGAAAATGGGAAAGCGATGTAGAGAGAGAATGGAGTGGGGAAAGTGATTATACAGGGTTTGAGAAATTTGGTAGGATGGATGGGGGTAGGATAGGTGCTTAAATTAATTTAATTTTATAATAAAATTATTAATTGAATATTACCTGATTTGGGTTAATAAACCTTAAACCTGTTTTTCGAATTGTGATATTTAAAAATAGGGAATGGTGTAATTTTCAATTGAATTTGTCTCAACTTAATTTCCGACCTAGGTTTGTAACAACAGTCCACAACTTTTGGACTTTGGTACGTTGTCAATTACTAACACATTTTTTAATAGATTTGAGTGTTAGTGATGCTCTTGAATCTTACACATAATCTTTAAAAACATAATACAGTCGAGATACTTTTTAAAACACGTATTTTAATGTTAGTACGAACTAATGAACTCGCATATTGTGTTTGGTATGCTTTCCTTGAACTTCTTTTTTAGAATGCATCCAAAGGAAATTAATATATTAGTCTTGACGTTCAAATCCTTTCCCGAAAGTTCGTACGCTTGGTGAGTTAGGAGTCGAGTATAATCAGGATTTTAAAATGAATATGTCCGCGTGATTAATTTGTCTAAAGAAACCTCCATAATCACGAAAGATTAAAATGATAAAACGATTAAGATATTTTTGAAACATGTATTTTAAGATAGCACAACTGACGAACTCATGTTCGTCAGGTCTACTTTTTAGGATCCTTTTAATATTACATATTTATGGCATTTTATCTTCCTTTCCTTAACGCTCAAGTTCTTTCCAAATGTTCTTGCGCTTGTTGACTTACGAGTTAATTACAATCAAGCTTTAAATTTGAGCAGGCCCACATCCGTTACATTTGTCACCCCTCAGTTACAAAAAATTAAAAAGCATAAAATTTTAGAAATACTCTTTGAAGCACGTATTTTAAAGCTTGCACGACAGTTGAATAGGCATGTTAGTCTAACCTGCTCTCCTTATGCTTCCCTTTTAGAATACGTTCAAGGGAAATTAATCTATTAGGTATTAATTGCATTTATATTTCTTTTTAAACCTAGCCTTATTGCTCGTATCCCTTCCAAAGTTGATGCACTCGTTAAGAGATAATCAAACTCTAAAGATGAGTACATCCATATCTGATTCACTTGCTAAAGAAAACTCCTAATTACAAAAGAGTAATTGACTAGTTGTCAAGAAGATTTACAAACTTTTTTGAGAAAGATCACCAAGGTTATCATTATAATAAGAATGCGAGGCGTGACGAGCTAGAAACAACTCAAAATATCCAAGACCGATGTACAAAAATTTCAGCAATGGAATCCAAAGAACATGGGGGCACAATTCTTCTCAAAAACTAGAGATGGGCAAGGAAAAATGCTGCGAAGGACACAATAAATATAAGAAAGAATCCCTTATTTGACATCAATTAGATTTATATTCTCATTTTGGAGAAAAAAATTAGTTTTAATTCTCTTTATAACACAATGTAATATATCAGATCTGATTAAATTACCAGTCAACTACGAGCTTAAAATCTCATTCGAATTTCATCAAAATCCAGAAATAGCTTCAACTACAACAGTAGCATTACACGCACTAAGACCATGCCTACAAGTAGTTCAGCTAGAGTCGCGATTCGGTTCTGTGGAGGATACAAATAACAAATATCCAACCTCTCCACGACAGAAAAGGGGACACGATCCTTAAACATTCAGTCTCTAGGCATCAAAATGTTACACTTTCCTTTGACACTATTTTGCCATCCATTAGCAGCATTACAGTATTTCAAATTGATATTTTAGAATATACAACTCCCTTGAGGAAGAAAGAAAGTGCACCAGGATTCTTCTTCGGGCTTCTATAAAGATTTCATCGAAGTTGCTCACCAAAAATCAGCTCCGAGCATATTGCAGTCTGATGCAGAGCATTAAGTTGCTTGACTAAGCAAGAACCACAACCCTGAAATTCAGGAGGCTTTACATTCTGCCAGATTTACAGTGTGTAAGACACCTCAAACTTTGTAATATTGCATTATCCCCTGAATTAATAAATCAAGCATGGGAATACACGGTGAAAGAATAAAAAAAAAAATGCCGATTCAATTGCAAAACTTCAATCACAACGAGGTGCAAGCAATCTATGTTACAAAGTGGACAAATCAAAAAAGGAAATATAAACAATGTAACCAATTAGGGAATAAAAAGCTTCTCACCAGGACAATAATAATCATAGGTAGTGAATGACTGGTGATAATTCGGGACTTAAAATAACAACATTTGATAGTTCTTTTAACAAAATATATTCTCAATTGTTGTATTTTATATTTAATAGGTAAAACTCTTTGAATGGAAAATGAATTGAAGAAAGAAAGCAAAAGATGGCGAAAAATGACAAAATTCAAAGTACGAGGATTAGCTTGCATCGAGTGAAAGAGTTGGGGATTTGGAAAACAAATATTGATTAATTGGACCACAATTTGGATGGACTTTTGTTGGGTTAAAAATTTTAGGTTTTATATATTTATATTTATATACACATGGAGAAACAGAACACAGAGGGCGATACAGAAAGAAAACAAAAAAAATATACGCAGCTGAGGAAAACAAAAAACGAAATTGGGCGGTTGAAACTTATTCATGCAGAGAGATTGTACGTGCAAACACAGGATGCATAATTGATATATATATAGAGAGACGCATGGAAATTGAGGCATTTGGAATTTATAAATTCATGCATAGAGATTATACACGTGAAGACAGAGGTAGGAAATTCAATTAATACCAGATTTGTTCACGTTTCGCCAATTTTTGGTGATGTCGTTCCACTTTTGCATGTTTAATTTCAATATTATGTTAGAGTAAATTTTTACATTGCTAAAGATATAGATGAACCATTGTTTTGAAATTTTTAGTATTAATTAATTATTTTGATGTTAATTTGTTTGAATGCGTCGATATTTATATGATTTAATTTGCTTTTCAATTAATTGACCACTAGTTGAATTGTTTGTGGATTTTATTATCATCGAGAGAGATAATAAAATTGTTAGCACGTAGTAATAAATATTGTGATTACGCGGGAAGTCCTTAAACTTTTGACACTCGTATAATTACGCGGGAAGTCCTTAAACTTTCATCGTGTACTTTTTAATCCTTATATTTTGATTTTTCTATCAATTTCATCCTTCAAAAATTGCAATTCTAGGTCCTCAAACTTTTGACACTCGTATAATTCAGTCCCCGAAGTCATTTTTTTGTGCGACTTTGGTCCTTTTTTGTATTTCGACTATAACTTTTGATACGGTTATTAGAATCGCGCTCATGACCCCACTTCAAAAACGTCTATTCGGCGCGCACGTCGTGACCACTTAGCTCTGTTGGGTGGGAGTCGTTTCCAATGTTAAAATCCGTCGTTTTCCCTTCCAAATTGTCAATGTAAGTCATTTTTTTCTTACAAAAATCGTTGATTTCAGTTATTTTCTTATTTTTGTTCGAATTTTTTGCTTGTTGAAGAATTTTTAGTTTTTAGTTTTTTTTCACTTCACAGATTTTTTCTTTTTTGATATTCATTGCGCAATTTTTTTTAAATGTTTTGTTCTTTCGATTTTTTTTTTGATTTCGATAGATATTCTTTCAGTTTCGTAAGCTCCGTGCATAGAGTATTTTTAACTCCATGCAAGAAGCTCCACGCTCGGAGGTTTTTTTCCCCTTTAGCTTATGGTTGAGAAACTAATTTTTTTTTTCCATTTTTAGATTTAGATTTTAGATTAGATTATTTATCATCAAACAAACATTCTACTAATACAAAATTTTACTTGAATGTAATTAAAACAACAATATTTCAGTTTTGAAATACAAAATTTTACATGTGAATGAAGACTACAAACATTCTAACAAGAATTCATCGAGGATAAAATTTTATCCAAATAACGGAAGACAGATTAAGGAAGTATAAGAAAATTAAGAAAACAGTAAAAATCAATACAACAAATAGAAATTATCAAAACAAATTATATTCCAACAATAATAAATTTTACCTTTTAAGCGATTTGTAGATTTTGCAGCTCAAAATAAAAATGAAAAAGAATAAACAAATGAGTGAATTTGTAGTAAATTTGAAAAAACACTCTGTGAAAGAGTGAAAAATATGAAAGACGATTTTTATAGGGAACACATATACAAACGAATGGAAGACATATTTATAGATATTTATGAAAATTTATGGAAGGAATTGACATATGTTAAATATAAATAATGTTAACAAAGATGGTTGGGGGAGGGAAAAAGAATTATTGCAATCCAAAATTTTAGTCAAAATAAAATGAAAGAATAAAATGTGTCATTACAATTGCATTTAGTGCATTTGTATTTAGTTTAAAAGTAGTGTGAAAATTGGTAAAATATAGTCAAGCATTGCACTGACGTCAAAGTTGTCGAAATCAAAATTCTCACGGCAAACTGTGTGCAGCATAAAAATTCTCAATTTTCTTATTTCACATTAATTGTTACTCCGCGTAATCATATTACTTAATAGACAAGGAATATAACTTGTCTTTTTTTGTCCATATATGGAGACTCATGTACATGGAAATCACAAATACATGATTTTTTTCAACAAACAAATATCCATAATGGAAGGTATTATGGAAACAAAAATTTACTTTGTAAAGTCAATAAGAGTGGTGGATTTTTTTTTTTTTTTCTTTTTGTCCGAATATGAAATAGTAATTTGTCAGGAAGATTTGCAAATGAATAGTGACTCTGAAAGTGTGTCTTCTAATATAGTAGGGATAAATTATGGCCCAATAAGAGTACTGTAAGCCCGTATATGTTGAGATTGCATTGTATAACTGGACTTCACACTGGTCCGTTTTCTAGTGAGTTAGTGCGAAGTGATCGGGTAGGACCTGACCCGATCGGCCCAACTTAAATATCACCATTTTTCCAACCACTACGACACCGTTTGAATAGATTCTACATATTTAGGGTTCTTGAACGAGTGAGTGACCACTTCATTGAGTGAATTAAATTAGATTTGCTTATCCAATTCAACGGTGATTGGTAAGTCTTCTAATCTATTTCTCTTCTTAAAATGATATATAATCATGTGTATGTAAACACACAAGAAATTTCAGCATGTTTTTTCTTTTTCAATTGCTTGGGATTTGTAAATTAGAAAGCGTTGAATATTGATAGTTTATTTTGTTTTTTCGTGATTAAATTTGTCATTAAGAATTTATAAGCTTGTTTCAACTGGAATTTTATAGTTGGTTTGGTTTTCGATCGATAGATGTCGTCGACCCCAAATTTATCATTTACGAGGCTTAGCTTCCTTTATTTATTTATTTATTATTAATTATTATTATTATTTTTTTATAATCGTTTTTATGTTATTAGGAAAGAAAATATCTGCCCGTTTTTCCCTTCCCTTGTCTCTGTTTGTGTATTTTAAGAATTTTTAGAGTTCTTAATTGTCTAAGATACCATGATGAAGGCTTTGAAAGATTTCTATCCTTTTCTTTTTCTAAATGTTTTCATTTTCTGTTAGATTAGAGAATTGAATTGGAACCTCTATGGAAGTCGAACCCACTAACACTGATTCTGGATCTGATCAAAGACCTCAAGTTGTATACCGCTGCAAGAAATGTCGTAGGATTGTTGCTTCAGAGGAGCACATTGTTCCCCATAAACGTGGAGAGGGACAGAAGTGCTTCAAATGGAAAAAGAGAAGTGATGAATTAGATGATCCACCTGAATGCTCATCTATTTTTGTGGAACCGATGAAGTGGATGCAAGTAGGTTAGTCAAAGCCGAAACTATCATGGTTCACTTTGATATTAACTCATACCTCACTGTCAAAATAAATAGATATTTTACCATTAAAAGAAATAATTATATACTTTTTTAGCTAAGCAAGCATGCTCAAAAACCTCACGTATGCTGTATGGTCAATTTGCAGTTGGAGAAGGATGCATAGAAGACAAGCTTCAGTGCATTGGTTGCAAAGCTCGACTGGGTTCCTTCAACTGGGCAGGCATGCAGTGCAATTGTGGGGCATGGATCAATCCTGCATTTCAGCTGCATAAAAGTCGTTTAGATGAGTGCCGTAGTTGAGTTTTCATCTCATAACGATGAAGAGAAATCCAACAATGATGTATCCTTAGATGATGTTGCAATATAGATGAATGATGGAAGTTTTTCTGATATGATCATGTCTAATCCGCCTAGTAGTTGTTAAAGGTGCCATGTCATTTGAAAAAATTACGACGCTTGAAATGTTTTAGCCTCCGTTTAAATCCAATTTATAATTGGTTTATAAACAGAGTTAAAAGTCAAAATTACTAATTATTATCCACACATTTTGTGGGACTCTCTACTATTCCTCTTTTTAAATTTGCCAAATGAGACATTTATTTTCAGGCATTTTCAAGTTGGCTATTCTAAATTTTGTAAAATCCTTGTGACTGAATGTAGATCCCCTCAAGGATTACATGGTTTTGAATTCTGTTAATTTACATATTTCGTCAAGTCAATTCTAGCATCCATTCATGCCTCCATTTATGGTCAGTGATTGTCCCCTTTTTTTTTTTCCAGTTAGATTGTGATGTTAACCTGGTCAGCAGGAAATAATGTTGTTAGATTGTAATGTTAACCTGGTCAGCGGGAAATAATGTTGTTATGGCATGTTTGTTAGTAAGGATTGAACAAATCTCGACAATGTTAAAGAAGAAAAAGAAATTAAAATCTTCTGATATAAATGTATGCTTGAATTATTTTCTACTGAATTTAGATCATTTCATCAAAAGAGGCAATTATAGGAAGAAGCATGTCATACAGAAAAACATCAAATCAAGAAGGTAAAAATCCATGAAGTAATTGATTTGATGGATAGCAAAAGATAGACTTAGAGCATGCTATTCAAGCTACTTTAAGCATAGCTAAACTTGCTATGATTCTTAGAAGTAACTTTTAAGCTTACTGTTCAGCAGCAAATGCCTTGTCGGGGAAAGTTTTCTGGATTCCTGCGAGGCTCTTGAAGTGAACTTTTCCAGTGGGTGGATTATCCAGAGTTATTTCACTCACCGGTGGCCACAGCATAAACTCCTTAGCCTTCACTCCTCTGAGTTTCTTGATCCTATGCTTCTCGACGAACCCGGTAATTTCTGTGTTATAACTCACAAGCTTGCTAATCAACTTGAAATTGTGTTCAACTTTCTTGTTTTGCAGAATCCACATGTATCCTGTGCTCCTCACAAAACCAACTTCTATAACTTCAGCCAATGGGAGAAGCCCTAGTGGTAGTTCAAATTCTTCAAGAATGGAAATTGCCATTTTCAGCCCTTCTTCATCTCCCTTTTTCACAATGCCTCCTTCCTTTTCTGCCATTGTTAAGGAGATTCTTTTTTCTCTTTTTGTTTTTTTTGTTTTTTGTTTTGTTTTTTTTATATTTACAATGAAGGCTTATTGAAATATATAGCGTGCGGGTTCTTGCAAGAAACAAATTGAATGGAGGATCCAAAGAAGTGTGCCTTGTATTGTCCACCAAAAGTATTAGTTTTAACATCAAAATTGGCATCATATTTGTGCAACTCTTTTTGGCTGGACAAGTTGATGTTGCATGCTCTAATTGTAACACCACTTTGGGCATTATGTACATGGATTTACCATAATGGTAATTGTTGAGTAGGACTTGGAATCTCTTGCAACAAACAGAAACTGCCAAATAATTAGTTTGTGTTTGATACTCAGTATTATACTCGAATGGTTCCACATAGGTAACTGACAGATGTCTTGTTCATTAATGGAATTAACTAGACAAATTGCTCTACGAATTAAGGACATGCAACACTACCCATAGAATCAAGAAAGAGTTCGTGTCACTACATCGGACAAGATTTTACATCATTTTTTCCCTATATTTCTGTTACTTTCTAATCTATTTTACGAATTCCTCAGCAAAAAAATCTCAAGTAGAGATTTGATTGACTCCAAGTGATGGCAGCTTCTCCAATCCGACCTAGTTGGCAAGCGATCCTCCCAATGGTACGTGATGCTGTAATTTTCTTGGTCATCAATTTGTTTTTTTTTTTTTTTTCTCTGCTTGCAATTATCTATAAAATAACGTTCTATGATTTGGTGGTTTATCCTTTTTTCGCTGCCGTATTAAAGTCTCTGAAATCAATTATGTAGTATTATTGAATTAACCAACATATATGCATTGAGAAATTGAAAGTTTGATCTTCACTCTGATGATCAGTAAATCTTAGGTTATATGTGATCTTCCAATTCTTGAGGCTGAAAACCTTTTATCCCCCTGCCCCCTACCCTAAATTTTACCCCTTCGAGAGAAGAAAGAACAACGTTAAACTTAACATGTATAGTGAAAAAATAAGCTAAAAGATCATAATAGAACTTCTTACATTTTACAACAATAAAAGTTATTGAAGTTTTAATCTTAGATTATTGCTAAACGAATTAAGAAGAGGTAGCATAAATTTAAAGAAGTCACCATACGTAAGAGTAATCATCAGCACCATCAGACTATTTGAACCTCCACTTAGCTTCACCCACCAGAATTCATCTTGACCATAAATAAATCACCTAAATTCGCTTCCATAAACATTGACATTGCCCCATGAAGAAGACTCAATTTTGCTATGGTTCCAGTGGGCGACTACAATAAACTAATGAGGGAAATGCTACATGTACAGAAATCTTTTACAATTTTTTAACAGATTGCCAACCGGCAAACATTCATTGGACGTTAGACACATAATAAGTTTAAAGCAGCCAATGCAGTGTTGTCATCTCATCATTTGTAATGTTTTTTTGTCATTTTCATCTATACAAACAACTTTATTCAACTAATAATTGATATTCTTGAATTTTATTTAGATTCTTTTATTAAGAAAGTAACAAAATCTTAAATAAAATGTTCCTTTAAAATATTGAAAGGTGGGGGTGGCGGGCAAAATAATTTTTTCTACAGTTACAAAGTTACAAACTAGCAGCAATATATGTGGAAGAGTTTCTTTGTTTCTCTTGTTGCTTTACGCTATCTGCAACATGAGCGACAACTCCTGCTCCAGCATTATGAAACCACTCATTTTTTACCTAAGATTTCAAAATAAGAATCAGATTGGAAGCCAGAATTAGCAGCAAATATCGTTTAGTTTACTTATTTTGGGAGCAAGACAAGAATAACTTCTAAAATAAG
The DNA here is from genome assembly GCA_903798255.1 of Fraxinus quadrangulata. NCBI lineage: Eukaryota > Viridiplantae > Streptophyta > Magnoliopsida > Lamiales > Oleaceae > Fraxinus > Fraxinus quadrangulata. The sequence goes on from CAIGRB010027196.1 coordinate 58,923, forward strand.
TTACTTTTTAATTGAAAGTAAGAAAAAAGTACCAAATCAAACACGTTTGGAACAAAAAAAGGCGCTACATCTTACATGAATATTATTGTGTGCAAAAAAGGACCAGAATGCAGAGTGAAAACTGACATCAACTTTCTTCCATCCCAATTGTTGTAAACCACATATCATTTCCTCTATATTGAATACAAGAATTGTCATTCATCGTAAAGGCTGTGAAATAAATACTATACGGAGTCGGAAACTTCAGTGAATATGGAATAGATACCTTCCATAATTTCATGATATTCTTCTGTTTTCTGCGTGCTCGATTCCTTTTGAGCAGCCTCCTTCGCTTTGGCTGCTTCTGGAGGGAAACAAGGACCCTTGGATAGAACTGGAGGATAATAATCCACATCAACGACGTGTTTGTAGCCATCCAATGACCGTCGAGGAGGCTGCAAATTTCAATATCAGAAATCCAGTAAGAGTGATGGAACACGAAGTGCATGTTTGGTATTTGAGACTAGATAGCGGTAGACAATATAATACACAACATTTTTCCTAAGAAGCTTAAAGCAACTAGATTCTTATCACGTAACATATTGTTGAGAAGAGGTACCTATGATAACTCATTTTCAAGTTCAATGACTAGACTATTTTAGAAATCAGCTTCACTTTCCATGCTAAAACTAGATTTATTATCTAAAGTAGGCAAAAAATAAGGGTCCCAACAAGAATTGAACTCGGGCTATTGGATTTAAAGTCCAATGTCATAATCACTAGACCATGGAATCATTTTACAAGATCCGATTGGCAATTAATGCTCATAATCACAAGATTGTGTAGTTTCGTTCATATATTTATCCAAAAGGATCAAAATAAGACTTCGCAATCTTGTACTTAGATGAGAGAGATAAATTCATCTACAAACTAAACCTTATTCCGAATAAATTTGATGCTAGCTATGTAAATCCTTGTTTGGCATTCCACTTTGCTCATCTCTAGTTTTACCGGAAAGTTTAAAACAATTAGATGCTCATCAACCACAACTTGCCATGTTAATTTTGGAACATGGAACCATTTGTTGAGAGGAGGTACCTATGATACCTCTTATTCGAGTTCAATGACATGATCAGATTAGGAACCAAATTCACTTTCAATGTAAAATTGCACTTTATCCAAAGTAAGCAAAAAAATAAAGGCCCCACCAAGAATCGAACTCGGGCTATTGAATCGGACTCAGACTATTGGATTCAAAGTCCAAATCATAACCACTAGGCGATGGAACCATTTTTCAAGATGCCTTTGGTAATTAATGTTCTTAATGGCAAGAATTTGTTGATTAATAATAGGCTAGCTTCTTTGCCAAACCAGCATATTTTATCCAAAAGGAGCAAAAATAAGACTTTCCATTCTTTTACATCTCATGGGAAGTCTAAAAATACTACAATACAACAAAAAACTAAGCTTTATTCTCAATAAAGTTGGGATTGACTATATGAATCCTACTTTGCATTCCATTCAGTTCATTGATAGATCTAGTTGAAGATTTGAAATAATATAGATATTTAGCAATTGCAGTGGCGGTAAATTTTGGTCTAATGGTCTCTCTTCTAACTTTCTGTACTGAATTGATTTTGGATTTGTGTCATGGGATATACAAAATTCATTGATTCCACAAAATCAATTTCCACTAGTATAGATGCTAACTGAGTGAAACTGACCTAATTTGTTCAGGCTCCTAATATGGTCATTAAACCAATTTAAGTAATTCCAGAACTAAAGAAAGAAAAACCTTACCTTCCATCTTTGTCATACTTAAACCCATATCTATAGTGGTAGACATATGAAGTTATTGTGGATAAAAGATTCAAAATAAATTATTTAATTACCTTTACAAGTTCTGTCTCCCTTCTCACAGAGGATGTCCGCCAACCAACCATATCTGGACCATGTTAAGAATTTCAAAAATCAATGGGATAATAAGAACAATTTATTAGTAATTAAACAGATGAGTTTCCGATTTTAATCAGTGACCGATACAGAATACATAGTACTAATTACACAACTTGTTTCAATGATAATTCAATAAGATTATGCATAGGGATACGGTCGTAAGAGACATTTGCATAAAGAACCCGACATCTGAAAGTGCCGAGTGCAGTTCTGCAAGACAGAAGTACTATAATAAGCTTATAATCGCCATACAAAAAAACATTAAAAGGCCAATTCTACTCACATAAAATTTCCATCTTCACAATCTGTCGTCATTCGTAATAAGAGAGGCGGTTTGTTGGGTTTGCCATCAGTAAGGAAGAGCTGACTGCCGGTTCGTCCACTAATAAAGGGGGCAATCGGTGCAGCAAGCTTTTCTAAGATAGGCACACCAAGAAGAAATGGAAGCTGAATCATACAAAAGAATTAACTGTCCTGAGATCAAGTTCCAAACCACTAATATTAATGATTTAAGTTTTAATAAAAGCTTAAGCATCCATGTAAAATCAAGAAGAGAAAAACTTGTAGAGGAACGCATAGCAAGGGAATTGGATCAAATCTAAATGAAATTCGACAATTTTTATCTATCAGAGAAAACTTCAAGTTTGACTAATTGCTAAGTTGCATGGACATGGACACGCGACACCTATACTATACTATATAGACATGTGGATACGTGATTTTTAGAAAAAGTAGATGCAAACACATTTATTTAATTCTTCAAAATTTAAAATCCATATATTATATCTTTATTTTTATAATTTTGTATATAGGGCACGACACATAGAACATCGGTTTTGTTCCCAAAAGGTGTCTTCAAAGTATCCCTTACGGTGTAGTTATTTATAAATATATATAAAAAATAGGACAAGAGCATGTGACTTGTTGGATACATGTTCTTTAATGTCCAAGGACTGTCCGGGTCCGACTCTACTTGTCATGTTTCGGACATGGACACGCCATCCTAATAGGAGTATATGTGCATCATAGGCTAATTGTATCTCCATTTCTTCAGGAGAAACTCCCATTTTCCTTTTTCTTTATAATGAATATGTCTAAACAGATGCATGTACAAGTAAAACAAAAAGGGTGCAAAAACCATTCATTCAACTCTGTGACATTTACATAGATGAATACGAGTTAATATTACCGTTGATTAACAGAAAAGTGACTTTGACAAATACCTGCTTCTTTCCTCTCACTCCAAGATGAGGTGTTGCCAAGGTAATAAAATTAATTGGTTCCAACCCAGCAATCAAACCTTTTTTTGGAGAGAATAACATTTTTAAGTTTGTATCAGTCGAGCTAGCTACATCATCGGAGTTATAAGAGACGTTGGGCACATACAAAACAGCAACTGCATATCTTGCAAATAATCCACCAAGAGAGTGAGCCAAGAAAGATATCCTTTTCAGGCTTTCTGTTCTTTTCACGACCTGTACGACCTGTTTATAGCAAAACTTGTTTAAAACGAAAATTATAAAAAGTTTTACAAAAGCCTCCTTGTAGAACCATGAATATTGAAAAAGATAAAGTATTGGCAGAAGGATCAGATGGTATGGACTACAAGATAAAGATTTGTGACCCAGATGGCTCCTTGAACAAACCAGAATCCTTATTTTACAAGCCAAATCATGCCATCATAAAATAACAAAGAGCAAACAAAGCCATCTAAAACTCACTTCATCCGCCAGTCGTTTACCAGCTCCGTCAATTCCAGTAAAGGTTTTAGTGTACATATTAGATGAGCTTGCTGCACACAATAGGCAAGTTACTATTAGACCTGAATGGACTTTGAGAACTTAATGACCACCAAAGCCATGCATTTGAATTTTAACTTGAATCTAGAAATATGGTAAGTTCAATATACCTATACAGGATATAAAGAAGAAATGTACAAGGCAGTATATCGAAATCTTATGTCTACAGATATTATGCTTCACGAAATTCAATACAGATGTCATTTTCCGCCATCTTCTTTTTGCTAGACAAGTAGATATATGTTTTCAAAGACAATCACTTGATTGCTAGCCAAGCCTACACCTGCAACCTTCATAAAAAAAATGCATCTAAACAATCACCATATTGCCTCACAACAGGGGCAGGGCCAGGGTTCAAATAAAGGGGGCTAGCATAAATTTCTTTTAAAGTGAAGTCGAGAATATGGAAAATAAATTATTTATTTAAAAGCAAAAACAAAATCCTAGTCAGGAGACATAGTGAGTACAATCAGGTTTTAATGAGGACAAGATTGCTGGGTTTAACTACAATCAAATTAAATTGACCAGTATTTATTTAATTAAAGTGGTTCTAAAAAAAATGCTAAGACCTCTATATGATCATTAAAGATTATTCATGCTTATAGCTTAAACATTATAGCACATTAAGTACATATAGTTCTCTTCCTATCTCTCCCATTTGAAAGTGCTGAAGATAGTATTTAAATGGTGTACATTTGGCCTTATCTAAAGCTTAAACTTTTAGATGAAATGCCTCAACATGATATCAGCACTCAAAGGTCTGGGTTCAAGTCTCGCCTCCATCCATTTAAATAAAATTGTCCACTTATTAGGCTTTGATGGAAGAAACCTATACGTAAGGGGATGTGTTGAAGATACTTTTTAAACACCTTATCTAACAGTTTAACCTTTTAGATCAAGTAGTTCAACATGAAAGTTCACATGAATAAAAAAATTTATGCAAGCAATAAAAGGCATTCCACGACATATTCTCCTTTTCTTCCTTCTCTAATCAAATTCCCAGTTCTTAACCTCTACTTTCCATCACAGCACAACTTCACTCAAACTCGCCCAACTACAAAGGTGAAGGAGTACATCCAATTGTAGAAAATTTATCGTAAACGATACAATCAGGTTTTTTTTGACAAATTTTAACTTTATGTTGTTTCTAGGATTGGGGCGCAACGGGCTGCCCCCCTTAAATACGCCCCTGCCTCACGATATGCATACCCTTTCTCAAACATTGATACCTCATTTAATACTACTCTATCATTGTCCTTCATAACCATATAACTCTAAAATAGTCCACATCCCACTGAGTGTCCTATATGATATATGATAGGGGACCAAAATAGGGATAGTCAATGAGACGGGAAGTATGCCTCTCCCCCAAGCAAACATCACAAGAACACAAGTAGCAACATGTCACATATACGGTAGATTTTTTTTCTTTTTTTACTACAGAATAAAGTTTCAGCATTCTTGAAGTGCTCAAATGGAAAAGCAGAAACACATAAATTACCCTATGGCCTCAGCATGATGTCCTATATTGGAGGCATTCATAAGTAAAATAAAGGAGGAGACTAATAAATCCAAATTAAAATAGAGCATATGGATCTATTGGGTACTGTTCCTCATTTATAATTAGTAGAAGGTAAGGCTATCACAGAATCTACGTGTATTCTGCACTAAACCAGATTTAAGTCCATAAAATTCATCCTTTGGGACAATTCCCTCAGCCGTGAGGCCTCCTCATGAACCTATTCTCTTTCTATTTTCTCACATTAGTTCCAGATAGAGTTGGTGCTGTTTGGAAATTTTATATCCGTTCCATCTAACCCAAATCATTTTTAATCCTTGACAAAATAAAGAATAAGCAATAAAATTTTCTCATCACTTCGACACAGCACCATATTACGTAAAGCAGAAATATAATAATGAATATCGTTTTAATTTAGTGAAATGAAAATTTTCCAAACTTGCACGGACAACATACCATAGATCAAAAACTTTTTTCCTAATCGCCTCTTTAATTCCGCTTTGAAATATGTCCAGTCACTTGGGCTGCAATACTCAAATAGCTTTAGTCGAAGTCAATGATTAAAATATACACAATCCCACAATGATTGAAAAAAATAAATACACAAATTTTCGTTGCAAGGATTTTTAGCATATCTATTGATGAATATAGTAGTGCACATTTGGCTAAGCTTGAAAAATTCACTTATAAGTAGCTTATTTTTAATTAAAAGAGTATGTTTCAAATAAATTTTGTTGTCAAAGTTGGAAAGAAGCAGGCCCTTTTCCTTTTTTGAAAGAAACCCCTGCAAAATAAGCAACTTTTTTCATTTAAGAAAGAAAAGAGTAGCAATGCCAAACATGTTTAGAAACTGACAATATGTTGTGAAGAAATAGGAAACAGATGCTAGCCTCATTTAAAGCTCATTCTTGACGCTATACAACATTCATCAAATAACACTCGGTGAAGTGCATCCCATCAACCAATATCATTGTAGAATATTTTTGCCATTTTGATAAGTATAACTGTTCAAAACATGCTGTTGTTTGTTAATAATTACTAACTTCTTGAACGAAATCTAAACCACATCAAGAAGAAAATGATAGCAAAAGACAAAAGAAAGCTCATGCGAAGACCCTAATATAAAGTGGAAAACACGGACATGCATGTGTTGTCTCATGTCACATTTTCTATTTTCTACTTTTCGCTGTGCTTTCTACTATACCTTTCTCATTCAAAACCACCACTATTGTTCACACTAAATTGGAAGCTCTATCCTTTATATATTTTCCAGATGGTGTCAAGCAGACTCTTCTGTCATGGACATGGCAAAGATTCTTATTTGCTTCTTCATATACAAGAATATGCATACCTTGCCAAGATGCCATGAACAAGAACAAGAAGATGATCAGGTTCATTGTCCACTTTAACAATGTTCCTTGGTGAAGCAAGATTTCCTTGAGTTGTACTCATGGCTAGAGCTTCGACGTTTTGAGGCTTCCAGATATTGTTTCTACCTCAAAGGTTCGTGTAATACCTTCAGAGTACAGAATAAAAGAAGTTCAAATGTGCTTATGAATACTAAGAATACACACCCTGATGCAACTACATTAGATTCAGAACTTTTTGAGTATACATCATACATTCATTAGGCAACCAAATTATAATTCTAGTCAGTGAATGCACTCCATTTTAGGCCTAAGAAGGACTAAAGGACTCTTATGCAGCAGGTCGTGAGACACATTATGTGCTAATTGAACAAGAGAAATTAGAAAATATTGGAGGAGGCACTTGTGTCACGGCATAAAAAGGAGACTACTATAATGGAACGTACGAGTCAGAAATGCAAATCAAGCCTTGTTCACTAATATAGAAGCTCTTGGTTGCTGGAACTAGTTTACTCAATTCCTTCAGTATAGTTTTATTTAATATACTGTCCCAAATTTGAAGTCTCCAGTTCGAAATCATTTTAAAACAAGGATGAAATCCTAATATCATGGACTAGAACTACGTCCGAAACCAACTTTCATACAGAAGGCTTAAAGGTCACAGACACTAGAGCAGGATATTTCAATAGAAGAATATAACTGTTCCTTTGAAGGTATGAGGTGTAATGTGCTCTCCTACGCTTGGTTCTTAAGGGAACATATCCCAAATAATTGTCTTGTTCTTTAGCTAATGCGTATACTTTCTTATTCACGCACATCCTGAAACTGCATGGACAAAACATACTATTCACAATCACTTCCAAGATCATGTTTATTGATAAGCTTTTCTTTGAAATGCCAAATATTATTTAGGTTTCTGTGCATGCTTGCCACATTATGGATGCTGATTTCCTGATCATCTAGCTATGAAGGACCATACACTGATACATAACTATAATAGTTTACCGCTGTCCAACAATCAACTTTCTTTTTGCTTAAATTTCATATGGGAATGGACAAGTGCCATGAGCAGTTAAACTAAAGAAACTAAAAGGCCTAAAAAAGACTCTACTTTGTGATATTTGTCACAGAATTTTTTTTTTTTTTTAAAAAATAACTGTATAATAACAATTAGGTAGACTTTGCAGCGATTTCAATCAATAAACCAAAGTCTAATATTGAAACACTCGTATTTGGAGAAGAAAGAGGCCATGATCATTGAATTGCAGTTGTCAATTTGATGGAGAGGCTGGCAAATAAATTTCACCATTCTCTTGTTTTTTCCCCTCAATTAAGAGCTAATAACAAATGCCTAACTGGATAAAAGCTTTACAGAGTGAGGTTGTTACACGAATCCAAGATTTGAACTTGCAGTCTTGAAATTGTTTTTCAACGTGATACAATAAATAATTTCAACGTATTTCTAACGCATAAACAGGTAAGAATAAAAAAAAACTGAAATATTTTTAAGACAATAATCCAAAAGCCGAATTCTCCACTATAGAGTTTCGTTCTGATGATTTTCTCTAACAAAAACCAAATTACCAGAGAAAGAACAAAAATATACCAGAAAAACTAATAAATCCCCAGTTCTGCCGTCGGCAATGATTAAATGACGCCGAATTAGAGCACGAACACGAACCAGAAGAAGACGATGACGGTGAATTATTATTCAAATTCTTTTTCCTTCGGCTGATAAATCGAGGCGTATAATTAAGCAAAGGCGAGGAAGACGCCATTTATACAAGGGGATATATCACATAGTACGTGATAATTATGAGGCAGATTCTAGAGAGAGAGAGCCTATCTTTTCGGCGAATGGTTTGAAATTGCTACGTCAGTATCTTCCCCCATTCTTGAGTTTATCCCCTGCAGAAAATACAGTGTGCCCATACTTCCGCCATCGGAGGAAGCATTATTTATTTTTGGACGCATATGTGAATGCTGATTAGCAGGGAAATCGGAGTTAAATCTTTGATTAGCCACCAAACTTTGATCATGTCATGTTTCATTGAACTTTTAAATTTATCTCGTTGGCCACTGAATTTCACTCTATTCAACTCTATCACTCACCCATTTAGAATCATTAACAAACGCGTAGTCGCACCAACGTGGATGATGGGAAGTTGAGTTAGCTAGTTAAATACTTCCAAACAATATCTCCCTCGCCAACTCATCACCAAATAAGCAAAGACGCATCCTGGACATACGACTTTGAAAGCAACATAGCCAAACCCTTATCACGGGGCTGTCAATAGATTGTATTTTGATCTAAATTCGATAAAATTAATGAGATTGATTTATGGTCTCAGTTCGATAATCCGATTAAGATCTGAATTCGATAATTTGTCAACTAAATGGAATAAATATGGATATACGTCAATTTGATCCGATTTGTTATAAATAATTAAGTTGGTAAAATATTTTTATGATATGTTTTTGTCACTAAAATAAATAAATAAGAAAATAAATAAATCTAGAATTAAAAAGTCATCAAATTCAAAATATAAAAAAAAAAAAAAAA
>CAIGRB010027196.1:72615-88329 GCA_903798255.1 Fraxinus quadrangulata
CTTGAAAACAAGGGAAACAAATTTGAAAACAAGGGAAACAAGAGACATAGAGAAAGAGAGAGAACACGTTTTCCTTTTTTTAATTTTCAAAAACAATTTTTAAAAATGTAAAAAAGAACACGTTTTTTACAATCTCAAAATACACCCCCAAAACACAAAATTCAAAATGAATTCAAAACTCAAAACATAAAACTGAAACACAAAGAGAACGACCCCTTAATTGGTCACATCATTTTTCCATCCGTCACGTTTGCATGTTTATTAACAGATTTCAGCACGTGAGTAATTGACACTAACATAGTGAAGTTCAGTGGCCATTGTGACAATTTTGAAAATTCGGTGTGTAAGTCGTGATACGGTACAAAGCTCGATGGCTAATGAAATATTTAACTCGGAAAATCGTTTAGACAAAAACCTAAAGTCGCTCGTCCCATGCTGTTTTCACCCAATATGGAAACGCGATTTAACATTCCAAAGAGGAGTAAAATATACCGGACAGGAGTGCCATGTAGGCCCCACCTAATAATACGTCCAGGTCATTCCACATCAGAACAACTCTATTTCCACTCCATGTTCTTCCTACTACCACACCACTGTACAACATACTGAAGCGAGAATTTACTCTGGAATCTTTTGGTCACAATATCCAGCTAAAGCCTAAAAGTCATCGTTTGAAGAGTCTGAAAGCTCAACATCAAGAACGAGGAAAACGCTTGTACTTCCGTAAATCAGAAACCTTAGCTCTTCAAGCTCAGAGAGAAAATGGCTGAGACAAAGGATCGTGAGAACTTCGTTTACATCGCTAAGCTTGCCGAGCAAGCTGAACGCTATGATGGTACGCCGCTGCGCACTTTTAATTTCTGTCAAATTTTCATAGATCCGAAAATTTGATCGTCTTCTTTTGAGATTGTTATCCAAGGGTTAATTTTGAGATTCACGTTGTGTATCGGTAGTAAATTTATGTATGTCGTATTATTAGTCGACTGCTGTTATTTGAAATTAAAATAGCATGTTTTGTTGATCAATTTTCATCGCTTAGTGTGTGGGATTTTTTTGTTCTTTTTATCTTTCTTGAGAAATACCGATGGATGCTTTTAACTTCTTCTTGCATCAAGCGCTATGATTTTGAATTTTTTGCCAAAGAACGGATTTTTTGTGGTTGAAAGAGGAATGAGTTCTTGTTTTCGAGCATCGGATTTAAAATTATTACCTTTTTTTTTTTGTATAATTGTAATTTGATATATCTAATCTCACTTTAAATTATCTGCTTAAAGAACATTTTTTCAGTTTGGCATTTCAATGAATTCTTGTTCTATTTTTATGTTGTAGAAATGGTGGATGCAATGAAAAATGTAGCAAAGCTTGATGTTGAATTGACAATTGAAGAGCGGAACTTGTTGTCAGTTGGGTATAAGAATGTTATTGGAGCTCGTAGGGCTTCATGGAGGATTTTTTCATCACTAGAGCAAAAAGAAGCAGGGAAAGGGAATGACCAGAACGTGAAGAGAATTCAAGAGTACAGACAAAAGGTTGAATCAGAATTGTCCAATATTTGTGGTGATATTATGACTGTGATTGATGAGCATTTGATTCCTTCCTCGTCAGGCAGTGAATCCACTGTGTTTTTCTACAAAATGTGGGTATTTTTATTGGAATTCATCTGCATCTTGTGGCTTGTTGTGTTTGGATGTTTTATGCAAATTATGGTTTAAATTAGGGATCTGGTATTGGATTTTGTTTTAGGAAAGGGGATTACTACCGATATCTTGCTGAGTTTAAGACGGGCAATGATAGAAAGGAGGCAGCTGACGAATCAATGAAGGCATACCAGGTATGTCTTTTTTGGGGGGGATTTGGAAGGAATTTGAGCTCAAGAAATCTGAGTTAATAGTTGGACCAACACAGGGGAGTTGTATGGTGAAATTTAGTTGCTCACTGACTTGGTGGAACTCTGTATTGTAATTGTATGGTAACATGTAATCGATACTTGTTTGCATCCAAATCTCGTTAAAACTTTTGTGGATATTTGGCAATTACTTTGCTTATGTATCAGTATCTGCATGTTCATTATTTTATCTCTTTATATTTTGTTCACTGAATTGCTGGTTCATGTCAGTGTTCCTCGCTTCAATTAATTGGTTCATATAATTGTACAATCATGACTTTTCAAATGACAAGCATCCGTCTGTTGCAAATGCAAAAGTATGTGTTTAGATGTGGGCCTTTTTGGTTTTAACTTGGTGAGTTTATCATCCTTGACCCTCATCGGATGGAGTTCAACTTTGAATACAGAAGTGATCAATGAGAAGTAGATTGACTAACATAACTATTTTGTTGAGAAGTAGAACAAAAGCTATTTTGATGAAAAATAGTTTTGGATCGACGAGCCCCTAAATGACATATCTATTGTTCCTATGAGTGTGATTACATTTTGGAATGCAGGCCAAGGCTATTTCTTCATTGCCTAGGATAATATCATTGATAATTGATGCTGGAGATTATTTTCTAATTTTTTCATTGATTAGCAGGCAGCCACTACTGCAGCAGAGTCTGATTTATCACCTACTCATCCCATTCGATTGGGTTTGGCATTAAACTTCTCTGTCTTCTATTATGAAATTATGAACTCTCCAGAAAGGTATATTATAGTTATGTGAGGTGATCTTTCCGCTCTTTGGGAAATTTGTGTTTAGCTATCTAACGTCTCGTGTTGCAGAGCTTGCCGCCTTGCTAAGCAGGCATTTGATGAAGCTATATCAGAGCTGGATACATTGAGTGAGGAATCTTACAAAGATAGTACATTAATCATGCAACTCCTAAGGGACAACCTTACTCTATGGACCACTGACATCCCAGAGGATGGAGGTGATTTCATTTCTTTTTTTTTTTTTTTTGCTGAATTTGATTACTTAGATTTTTACTTCTTAGATGAAGTTTCTATTGCCTGATTTTACTCCTTTCTGTGGAATCGTGATTTCTACATTATACTTTTTGTTGATTGGAATTTTATGTTTGGGATATGTGCATGATGTAAAATCAGGCACTTGCGGAATATTAGTGACGAAGCTGTAACCAATTCACGCAAGGAATTTATTGAATTCACTTATGAATTCGATGTAGCAAGTGAAATTTTGTTGCTCATTAATTGACTTGAGGAAGAAGGAAAGTTGATCATAAAAGGATATGAATTACAATATCTTCTGGTAGATTCTTTTAAATTGATACAAGTAAAAAGGAATTCTGTTAATAAAATTGATTAATTAATTCAAGAAAGAAGAAATTATTTTTATAATGAAATCGATTATAAAGTGATTATTTTTAACTGACTAATTGATTTGGAGAAGGAACTCTACTTTGACCTATTTGTCTCGTGGTTTTGTCTTTTTACATGTCCTCCTTTTTTATTAGTTCCCTCCTTTATGCTTTTGGTGGGAAAGTGGGACGAGAACCGCCATGCCTTCTGGTACTTGATGAATTGCATGTAAATAGTTGGTTGAAAATCTAGAATTTTGACATTACATTTTTATCAATACTTGATGAATTTCTCAAGAGGAGGTGAAAATTTTACATTTGCTCATTACATTTTGAATATTCTTATTGTCAGTTGTTTTATACGGGCGCTTTTCACAATTCTCTTTAAATCTTTGTTCATTGCTCTCCTTAGTGCTAGCTTTAGTAACGAGTTCTTTGTTTTATGCCAGAAGAAGGCCAAAAGGCAGATGCGTCTACAAAAACTGGCGACCGTGATGAAGAGGTGGGGTGTCTACTTTCTTTCTTACACCTGGATTCTTCACTCTTTTAGTTTATTATGTCACAGGACTAATTTTAAACCACTGTTGTTCTTTGCAGTAAAAAAGACTGGCTGCAATTCCATTGGATATTTTTCTGGGAAGAAGCTGCTTTGTGCTTAACTATGGGGGACTACCTCCTGAATTCTAGATTACTTTTTCCTAGTTTGAAGTTGCAGACCAGAGTACCATGATTTACTTCATATTGTCTGGCTGCCATTGTTGTGATTGTTTATTTGAATACTATGGTTTACTTTATTTTGTTATGTACTAATTGAAAATTTGTCAAGGATTCTTCAAGCCCTTCAATTTTTATTTTTATTTTTATTCGCAATTGTGATGTCGAAATGGTGCTACCGATGATCCTCCCCTTGTATTAATGTCATCTTTTAGTGATTATATCTTCTTATATTCTTTCCTTACCTATCTTAAAATCTCAAACTCATAAACCCAATGAAATATGTTTTAGCTATACGCTGGAAGATATCATGAACCTTGTCATAGTGTCGATATTGTTTCAAGAATTTAGCATCATATTCCATGTTTGTTCTATACTAATGTTAGGTGGTCGATCTTTTATGAATGATACTCGGCAAATTCCTGGTCGATCTATATACATGCTATGAGCCATTTAATATAATATTATAGTTCGCAGCGAGCATGAGGAGAATTTTTTAGTTTTCTTGGAGTATGAGCACTCAGTACTCCTCGCAATTTGAGAATTGACAAGTGTATTAAATAAATGAGATTCACATAGTTGAGACTAACATGAATAAACAGTTACAAAGGAGTGTTGATTGTGATCAACCAGTATTAAGGACAAAAGTAGTTGAATGTTTTCCTTAAATTGATAATTGATGATTTCTGTCAAATTGTACCATCTTGATTCTCATCAAGACCTAGAAATTAATAATTCATACTTGTAAACTTCCAAAAAAATGTAAAATAGATGATTCAAAAGATTGGCATGCGCAAAATTTTCATGCTCCATCTCTCTCCAAGATGACCCCTTAAGTCATATGATGAAGTTGAGATTGTGGATGTGGAGAGAAGACTTCACTGACTTCAAAGTTTATCCGATCGAACAGTCAATAAAATCTCGATCACCTTCATGTTCATTTAGGGATCACGTACACATTGGAACACACCCTTAGGGTGCAAAAATTATCCTTTCAAAAGGCGGTTGACGATTATCTGCATTTTGATGATCAAATCAACTATCGTAATGAGATACAATTAGGGCAAGAGATAGGATGAGAAGGGATTAGCTAGGGTTTAGAGTACATACCTTTTGTGCAAAATGAACTCACATAAATTGTTAGGATTGATACCACTTGTTGTGATATCAATCACCGAATTTAGATGTTGAATTAAAAATAAAAAAAATTTGTGACCGAAACGGTCACTCAGTGACCAAACGGTCACTTCTTTTTATTTATTTTATTTTATTATATATANGATATTGATAATGAAATGTAGAGAGTAGAGTAGAGAATTAGAGATTGGTAGTATGTTTGGTGAAAAAAATAATTGAATGGATGAGTATTTATAGGGAAAAATGAAATTAAAAAAAAAATTGGGGCTGAAACGATCACTGAAAAATTTCAGTGACCGTTCTGGTCCCTTTTTATTTTTCTTTATTTTTGCGAGCCATGAGTCGGCTCGTGGCTCGCATATTACACGAGCTCGTGGGCTTGCTCGACGAGCAGCTCGTCTAAATGACGAGTCGAGCCTAGCAAGCCGCCTAGCAGGCTCGTGTTCGGGCTCCTTTTTGGCGACCGCTCGATTCGATTGTCACATCTAATTGGGATCAGCTCTCAAGAATTGTGGATGGATTGGACGAAGCCAAGGCGTTAGAGCGCAAGGAAGCGTCAATGTAGGGTACTGGTTACTCTGCAATTTTGATTAATGGATAAAGTTTGTGAAATTTTCTCCAGTTTAATTAATCTATTTTGGTATTCTTCTTGAATCATCTCATGCTTTCTGACTACATTATTATATAAAAGATGGGTAAAAATGAAAGAAAAAAAGGGAAAAAAAAAACTCAGGACGAATGCAGAGAGAAATATTTCGATAGAGATTGATAGGTTCAGAAGAAATTAGCTGAGAGGTTATAGTAATAAAATTTTAAATAATAGAGATTGATAGGTTCAAAAGAAATTAACCGAGAGCTTATAGTAATAAAATTTCAAATAAAGTTGTAACCTACCATGTGAAAGTGACTAAGACAATATTTTAAGACTACAAATGTAGACCTGATTCTTGTCAACTCGAGTATTATATTATTTCGAAGAGGTAAGTCGCATCGAGCCTAACCACCCTCTAAACCTTTTGCCTACACGGGCAAATCACATTGGTCTTTTTTATTTATTTTCTTGCCAAAAATTATAAAACACATCTACCGTTTCTAAAGTAGGTCATGAGCATTTCTTGAATTCACTCAAAAAGTGGAGTGAGGTAAATTTTCACCCTCAAGAGATCAAAATACAAAATGACCACAAATAAATAACTGACCCAAACAAAACCAAACCAACCTCCCTATAAATATACACTGTTGTCTTGGTACAAAACACAAACCAATTTTCTTACATCTTTTCCTAACCAACCAGCAAAAAAATGGCAAGGCTTATTCAATTTTTAATTCTCTTCGCCGTAGCTTTATTCTTCTTGTCCCTTTCCAGTGCCGTCAACTCCCAAGCCTCTCCTAAAGCCTCTACTAGCAAGGAATCTTTCTACGTCGAGGGACAAGTTTACTGCGACACTTGCCGTGCTCAGTTCATTAACAAGCTTACCGAGTTCATGCCTGGTGCGTTATTGTATAAATATATTAATATGTAGAAATGCCACTCATCTTGAGTTTGGTGTCCCACATTTTGTAACTGCTGGGTAGCATCATTTTATGCTTCACAATCTGTAAAAATAAAATAAAAGGCAAATCCCTTATGATACTACTAATCTAACTCGATTATTGATAGAGTGAATAGATTTACCATTTCTTAAAATTACTCCACACATCATTCCTTGTCGTAATTTATAACCTATAAACTTTCATCGTGTAGGTGCCGAAGTAAAACTTCAGTGCAGAGGTGAGGAGGAAAGCAACATAACATACACCGTTTCAGGTAAAACCAACGATAAAGGCGTTTATCGCCTGCCCGTTGAAGGGGATCACGAGGACGAATTTTGTGAAATCAAGCTGGTTTCAAGCACCAGAAAAGATTGTGATGAAATCCCCGATGAAGGATGGGCAAAACATGCATCCAGTATTACACTCACAATCAACAATGGCATGCATGGTGATGTACGTACAGCAAACCCTCTTGGATTCTTGAAGAAAAAAGCTCTTCCAGAATGTATCGAACTCTGGAAGGAATTGGATATCTTGCCCCCAGATCTGTGAACAAGAACAAGTAAGTGATTTATTACAATATCCTTAATTTCCTCAATTTTGATGTTCTTTTTATCAGGCTTTTGTTGGCCTTCAAATACCCTTTAGTATAGGAAATTTTGCCTTTTGATTTATGAAATTTCCAAGAATTTTCTCGTGGAAAGACAATAATATTTGCAATGTCATACAAAGGTTTTTTTTAGTCGACTAATTATGCACTGTAAATTTCTTCTATTATTTGGTGTGGACCTACCAATTTATCGATTAAGCAAAAGGAGAACAAACACACACTCTTCGTAATTTTTCAATTGGTTGATACACCCCAAACTTAATTGCAAGCGCTTTAGATATTGATTTAAATGAATAAAAAATTTTCAGTTATTTAAAAGAAAAAAACTATGGAATTTTACAATTTATAGTTGGCTTCTAGAGAGAATTACTCGTAAGCTCACGAAATTTTTAATTTTTCTTATTTTCTAGAAATTATTAAGAATTAACATTTTTAAAAGTTAACAGTTCAATATTTTTAGTTATACCAACATGTTAACATATTGCAATATTTAAGTAAACAATCAAGTTAACACCAACGATGAAAGTACTTCACTGGGTCGAAATATTTTTCAACTACTACGACTAAAATAAATATTCATAGATGTTGATAATTGATTATATATCATGGAATAGATTTCATTGGACCAATCATCAGCAACACCAAAAACCCTCCCTAATCGACGGTTATAATATTTTATATATCCAATTGGATATTTTAGCCAATTATGGACCAATATTGCAATTATCAATTCAGAAACTTTTATTTACGGCAAATCATAAAGCTTAGGCAACGAGCCTTTTTACCCTCCTCTTCTCCCTTTTTTTTCGTGTACTAATTGGATAAAGTTGAAGACTTGTTACTTGTTGGCAATGAAATTTTTTCCCTCCTCTTAGCTGGAAAAGGATGCCGGAAAATGCCTTTCTGCACTTGCCACTCCTTCACTACCGTGTCAAACTCAAATTGTTGCACCCCAGAAGCATCCAGCAAGCAACCCTCTGATAACCCCGTCAAGTCCTGGCAAGGTGGCTTAGACATTTTCCGTCGACCGGAACCAACCGGCACTTTTCTGAGGGCCCCACCGGAGGTCCAATACCTTTGGCAGCGCTTACAAAAGTGTCTAGGCTGGTTAGCATTGTAGTTGTTAAAGTAACAAAACTTTGTTTCCATGCTTTTGCATCTTGGGCATGGTATGATCTTTTGTGGCTTTTTCTCTACCGTTTGATCAGCTTTTTTTGGCTCATCATCATTTGTTGATTGTCTCTTTTGAACTGCTATTGTTGCACCAAATAACTTGATCCCTAATAAATTGTTGTCTTGGACTTCACCCATCTTTGAGAGAGAGAGAGAGAGAGAGAGAGAGAGAGAGAGAGAGGGAGATTTTAAGAGTAGCTAGGAAATAATGTTAATGTTTGATTAGGATATGTTTAGGTAATATATAGGTAGATACTAGCATGTACCTTTAGAAGCTAAAAGAAGTGCATAAACCCGGGCTTGGAGAAAAGTGCATAGGGAGTTGGTGCGCACGTTACAAGTATGCTTGACGGAACTCTTTCTTAAACTTGTTTAAATGAAAAAAGGTATTCAATGTATTTATAAGTTCACAAGAAAACCTTTCACGAGTGACACGTGAGATTCAAAAGTAATCCTTAAATTACACTTCTAATATATAGACAACAAAGACTTAGTGATTCGACGGTTCAAAATCAACCTTTAGATATCTGATCTTTATATCGATAATTTTATAAAACTAGTCTTCTATCGTAAGTAGCAAGTAGTATAGATCATGATGAGACGCGTCAAGAGCAAAGGTTGGGGTAAAGTAAGCAAGTTGATGCAAAACTTTTTTTCCACAGCACAATACAAAGTCTCTAATGTGGGTCCTGGACAAGTAGGTCGAACACATGGTAATTGAAAGTGGGAGTCTAAAAGATAGAGATATTTAAAGAGATAAAGCAAAAAGCCAAAAGAATTTTTGATATCATTATTATATGTAATCCATTTGGTTTTCTATAGATTATCAAAGATTATAAGATTATGTTGGCACGTCAGGGCTCATGGGCATCCGGTTTTAATTCTTAATAGTGAATTTTAAAGATCTAAAAATAGACTAGATAATGCATTAATTTCAAGGGTCCATTTTAATCATATGTATATTTTTTAATCAATCGAGATATTTTTTAGAATTGTCAAAGAGATCGATAATTGAAATATGTCTAGCTAGAAACGAAAACTATAGCGTATCAAATCTCCATCGAACCAAATTTAATTTAGAAAAACCAAAAAAATCAAAGCCAAATGCTTATTATGGTAATGATATTTCTTATGGATTAACGCTTTTCCATTTGAAAATGAGTTCTTTTGTTACTTTTCTCATCTCGTATACAAGTGTCTGTCGTAGGAAAATAATTAAATGTAAAGTAGGGTTGGATAATAGGATTACATTAATAAAGATATCTTCATTTGATTATTCAAAAGTTGGCCTTATTTCCAACTACTTTTTTACCCATGTATAATCTTGACAACAAACACTTTCGTTCTTTAATTGGAAAGGTGCACTTTTTTGGCTGCCAAAAGAAGTTGGGGGTTTTCGAATAGTTTATGTTAGAATACAGCAAATACCGAGTCTTGTTCTTTATAAATTTCGACCGACCATGGAAGTGTTTTCTCGTTACTTTGTATGGTACAATTAATACTATTAGAATTTCAGCAATCAATTGTGAGAGAGCTGTTTCCGAAAGAGAAATTTTGAAATTACTTGTTCGAGAGTTATTTCCTAAATCTAAGAGTACTTGAATTCTCCGAATAACCCAAAAGCACGAAATAGTAGAGGATCGTTGAAAATAGATTCTAATTAGAAGACACATCTAGTGCATGTTTATAATTGTTTATAAGCTAATCAAACTCTATTTTTATTTACGTTATATTATCCACAACCTTTATCTACTTATTATTCATATATTTGTAAGACCTAAACTTATAATACAAGCCTTGCCAAACGTGCTCTAAAAGAAATCATCTCTCTTTTAACATGTTCTACTCGTATAGTATTACAATTGTGAAATATATTACTTTCTTTTGATATTCATACTAATTACTTGACAAAGTACAATATGATGTGTTAGAAAATCTAAGAGCGTGTTTGATTAACATGAAAAATATATCCTAAAAAATAAAATAATTTCTTTTTTTTTTTGAGGAAAACACAAATCTACTCCCACAAATAAAATATTTTCCTTAAAAATAAGGAAAATCATGCATATTTTTAAAAGTTGAAAAATATTTTTCATTGAAAAAAATAGCAATCAAACACTTTAAAGTAGAAAATTGAATGAAAAATAGAATTCTCAAAAAGTGTCAAACTAGTTGTACAACATG
Organism: Fraxinus quadrangulata; assembly: GCA_903798255.1. Classification (NCBI taxonomy): domain Eukaryota; kingdom Viridiplantae; phylum Streptophyta; class Magnoliopsida; order Lamiales; family Oleaceae; genus Fraxinus; species Fraxinus quadrangulata. The sequence goes on from CAIGRB010027196.1 coordinate 83,219, forward strand.
TGTACAACTAGCTTAATTCTATTATCTTAGTCATAACTTCATGAAGAGAGCTCCTATGTATAAATATTTGAAATTCCATCTTAGAATGTCAACTTTATTAAGAGGAATAGTCCAAACTCTTATAATTTGGGCTATAATATTTTCCTAAACTTATAATCAATCAAGCTAATAATAAATGATCAACCAGCTTGAAAATCTAAGCAAAAACTAGAGAAAACATATAATAACGGGTCCGAAATTATAATCAAGCGTCGTCCATTGGTTCTATACCTGATTCATAGAACGGAAGTTTCTCCAACCCTTTCTTTTTCCTAAGCAGTCGCTTTATATCTCCGACACCCAAGGAAGGATGCTATAAATGTTCGCTAACATTTGAACACCTTCAGATGGACTCCTGATGGGCCAATCACTAAAAGCCCAGGACCATCAAGATCGCGAGGTAATGTCCATTACCGAAAGTTCTGTTGGGCCTAAGCACAAAGCTGGACTTGATTTTGGTACCACTCATAACTTTACGCCATGTACCTCATTTTCCTAAAATAATTAACATTGCTCCTTTTTTTTTAATTGTTAATGATAATTATCCATTTTAAAACTTTAATTAAGTTTATCCTATTTTAATTTAATCCCAATTTTAAATCTTTACTTTTCTCTCTTCATTCTTACAAACACCAACTCGCTGCTGCCACCCCCTCATTGTTGTCACCACCATCCTATCCTTTATTTTTTGAATTTAAACGTAGATTTGGATATTGATTGAAGAGACCGCTGTCGATTGAATCTGGTAATGCAAATGCGATCTCCACCATCAACAGAGCGCCACCCCCAACATTAAACCTTCAGTTAAGTTCATTTGGTAAGTTCATAGTAATTGGTGGGCAAAGATTGAACTCATATAAATTTATTGGCCAAACATGGATTGTATTAACCAACTCTCCAAATCTCAATCAATTTGGTTGATACGATTCAAGGAAATAAAGACTCTCAACGACTCAAAAAAAGTGATTATCAAGTTAAAATTGTTTGATTCTCCTTAAACTTCGTGCACTTCTATTTTAAATTATCAGTGGACGTCTTTTTACTGAGAGACACGCACCATTGACTCTTAAAGTAAAAATGATAAAAAAGTAATGCGACACTTCATGTTCGACTACATTTAGTGCAATTATTCAAACAATATTACTTTTCACATTATTTTATTTAGTACCATTGGATGCCCATAATTTATTTATCACTATTAAGCGCACTTGCTCAAAAAAAGTTATGTCGCGTTAAATTTATATCAAAAGGTCCCGAGCCTTGATTGCATCGGTAAGTTGATATAATTCCATCCCGACTTTCTTAAAAACAATTTTAGGTATATAAAAGAAAGTAATGGCTAGTTTTTGAGTCATTATTCCATTCGAATCGCTCGTTCAGTTCATTTTGCATAACATTGGTTAATATCCATATTAAGGATAATAATCACATATTTAATGAAGCCACCAGAAGAAATTAAGTGGTCTAAAATTACTGATGTGGGGCCTAAATTAGTGTGGTGCACTTGAAGCGTAGGGCCATTAATCACGGGTGACAAGTCCTTTAATTTTGAAATTAAAAGCAATTAGTAATAAAGTGTGATTTCTTCTCTGTGATTCAAGCAAGTTGTTCTTCTTTCTACTAGTAATTCATAAGATTATTATACCTTTTCTTTACAGTAAATAAGATTTGATTTGATTTTCTCTATCGACTTTACTCGAATCGCCGTATAATAACATGCGACATAATGATAACACTCAAGATACATATGTCGGATATGCATATCAGAGTTGATTGATTTGACTATCACTTTCGGTTTATGAAAATCATTTAATCGAATCAACATCGACATGATTGTGAAACTCATGGTACACGTGTTTATGCACTTATCGAGTTTACATTTGTTCTGTGAATTTTTTCTTATCATTTAAGGCTTTCTTTCCTAGTGCTTGGTTAAATAGGAGTACGAATAACACATGAAAAAGCTTATAAGTTTAATTTGTTAATAATGACTTTTCAATAGCACAAATTATTTATAGACAAATGTATTGAAGTTTTTATCGAGTCGTTCTCAATCTCTAAAATATTTTCTTGGAATGATAGACTTTTACACACATGTAATATAGGATTGAGTTCAACAATAATAATTTAAAAGAGAACTAGTCAAGGTTTAGGACAAAAATAAATAATAATAATAATAATACTACTACTACTACTACTACTACTACTACTACTACTACTACTACGGCTGTGTGTAAAACATATGTACATACGCGTTACCCATTTTTTGTCGCCATCAAATTCATGATAAATATGTCGAATGCACTTATCAAAGTTCACTTTTATTTTGTGATTTTCCTTCTCGTTTAAAGTTTTCTTTAATTAATGCTAAGCATTTATCAAAAAGGAGTTTGCTAGTGCTTCAATTATATAAGAGTACGAGTATTTAACAAATTGAAAAACTTATCTTAAATCGTTGATCGTAGCTTTTCAATAGATTATGTTATTATCGACAAATCTATTCAGGATTTTATCAAGTCATGCTCAATCTTTAGCTAAATGTTCTCCGGACAATCATATTTAGAGTAGAACCAGTTTAAGATTGAGGACGAGTAAACAAAAATATCTTAATTCCATATATAACTGAAGAATGAAAAAGATTCCTCAAGTGTCTCAGGTCTCAGCAGTGCATGATAAATACCGTCAAAAGCCCAATACTGCAGAGAAAATTAAATGAAGTACTCCAGATACAAAGTATAGAAAGCTGTCTATAACTTTTCCAGGAGCATCTATCGGCGGTTAGAGTCTTGATCCAAGCGAGAGTGATACACACATACAAGTTAGGTTGATTTAGAAGAGACTTTACCGCCAAATTCTGCCAAAAGAGAGAGCCAAAAAAACAAAAAGAGATCGTACCGTTGGTCTTTTTAAAGTAAAGAATTTAGTCCCAAAGAAGGGTGCAATGGACTGACTTTAGGGGCAAAGGAAGCAGAGAGAGGAATAAAACGTTGAATGAAAGAGACTGCCCAACTACCAATCTGAAAATATTTTGCATTCCAACTTAATTTCGATTACATTTTCTTTTGGAGTTTTGTTGTGTAAAATACTAAAATACCGGCATTTTCTTGATCTCGATCATCTAATTAAAATACAAGTAACACTTTAGTACCTTGTAAAATAATTATTACAGTCCAATCAGAAGGCCGTTGTGAGTGTGTAGTGAGGAGTTACCACGTCATTATTGAGCTTGGACCATGGTGTGTTCCTCGATTGAGGCCATCCTCAGAAGATCGAAATCTTAAGACCTCAACATCCTAACTATTTGTACATATATATGCTATTTAGGTATTTGCACATGTAGAACTTGTAGATATAATATTAGCACACTGTCATAATCACATTATTTCACTTAATAGAAACATAAATATTATTCATTTACACAGCAAAATGAAGACTCCAAAGACGAATGTGACCAACATAGATGTGATATAAATGAAAAGCATAATGATATTTTATACACCACCATTCCAACTACCAAGACGTGTAAGTAGAGAGGTCTGATCCAACCTACTCTAAGGTAGTCTTAAATTAATTCGTACTTCTCAGTCGAGCCAGTATATTTCTAACCACAAGCCTTTTAAATATCATCTACGCGCATTTCATGCAAGAAAGACGCCAAATACACATTAATTCTTCTGTACTTTAAAACAACTAACAAGAACTTGGATCTAAGATGGGAATCGTATTCCATCCCTTCCTTTATTCATGTAGCATACCAAATATGATATATTACTCCTGTTCTTTTCATTGCTACATGTATTCTATTCTCGTCCAAAATCTATATAGGGCATCAAGAACCAGCTTGCTTTCCACCAAAAAAAGGAAAAAAGCATAGAAGAAAATAATCAGAAACACTTGGTCCCACAACCCATGTGTTGTGATTGGTTACATCATCTAATATGCCCCGCCAAGATATCAACATATTTTCTTGCTCTAATTTTTAGGAGAATGCTAAGTGTACATAATGGACATCATAATCATGTCCATAATGTACACATGTTGGCTTCCTATTGGAGGGTTGCCTGTCGAGTCAGGCGACCCCGCAATAGGGAGCCGCTATGTGTACATTATGGACACCATTATGGTGTCCATTATGTATTCATAGCACATCCCATATATATAAAGATTTCACCTCTTCCTTCCTATCTCTTCTCAAAATGAGGTTCGAAAACAATTCCAATGTCATGAAAGGGCTTCACTCTTACTACGTGAGCTAGGTAATGGCCTCCTTGTAATTACAGACTTACACTGGTTCTTTACCGTATAAATTATTTTTCTTAATTAATTTATTAATGCAGTTATTGTTTTATGTTTGTGTGCGACATAGTTGTTTCTTTTTATTTTTCATTTTCACAAAATAATAATAATATATTGATGGATTAGTAATAAAATAATCCATCAAATAATATAAATCTGAAAACTAGACAAACCTTTTTACTAAGCCACTGACAAAATTTGTTGACTTAATAGTTACTTGCATTTCCTTCTTCGGACATAAATATTTGTTATTATAAATAATTACTAATGAGTTTTCAGTGGAGGACCATGCTACGGCACCATGTTGATTAACATGTTGGATGACACTTATTGATAAAAAGACATAATTATCCTTCTTCTATTCTTTTGCTTACTTAATGTTCTCTATACCTAATATAGGATAATTTTGGTTTATTTCTCCTAATAAATGAAAATGTCAATTATGCTCGTTTTTATCAATATATCTTTTATCAAAATAATTATCTAATATTCTAATTTTATTTTCTAATTTATTAATTTCTCTATTGATTCTGACTATATTTTTGTTTTTCCAATATAAAGATACAGATATATTTCTACTATTTTTCAGAAAATAATCAAGTACAGTATAAAATGATTTAACTTCCTCTCTTTTTCTTTCACAATTAATCTCTAAGTTTTGAATCAAATCTACTAAAATTTCATAAATAGCAGGAGTGCAAATATTAATGCGAGTATTTAACATAAATAAGAAATATCTTACAGTATTAAAGCAGAAGGTAAATGCAGAGTAATAT
>CAIGRB010027196.1:88827-99932 GCA_903798255.1 Fraxinus quadrangulata
TGTAAAAGACGTAACGTGTTTCTTACGTGATACTTGACAATAATTATACGTAAATATGTACGATGATTTAAGGGGTTTTTTTTTTAATCCGTAGATTACTTAATTAATCATATTCAAATCGAAATATCGTGAAAATGTACATAAAATAGACATGGCAAATCATAAATCCAAGTTTTAAAAAAAATTCTCCAAGTGACACTTCTAATTTGTCACAAAATTATGAATAGCTTATGATTTTCTTCCAAAATTCAGAAGAAATTGGGCAAAATTCTTTAGTTCCTTCCATTTGCAATATGGTACTTTGTCGAGTCTGGCTTATGCAACACTAACATGAGTTAAGGAGAGATGTATAGAGGATCTCGTCAAAAGTTAAGTGTCGTTATAAGGATGAGAAATATAATTACATGACATTTTTATGCATTTATTATACCTTTTGAGTGCTCGAAAAATGAAAATATTAGAGCCTAAATATAAAAAAAAAAGAAAGAAAGAAAGGAAAAAAACTTATATTTTTCGAAACAAAATTTGAAATTTATCCGGCAAGAGGAATATTATTAGTTTTAAATTGGATTAATCATCGTCTAAATATGTTCAAACCTTCGAGGCCATATAATATTTTTCATAAATGGAATCTTGTTCCCAAAAATATATTTTTGGATAGGAAAAAGGCATAGTAGATAGATTATTTTAATCTCATAAAGTACTGGGTCTAGTACTCGTGCAAATATTATTATTTTTAAAAGTATATTATTATTTTTTTTACTTCGTTTACCGTGTGAGTTTAATTCTACGCATAATTGTTAAACTATTAATTTATTACCTTTTAAATTGTATTGAGAGAAAAGTCGGTTTAGATTATTTTTATCATTTTTGTGAAACATTGACATTGGTTTTCAGACGCACCGATAAATGTGCTCAACTCCTTTAACAATGAATTAATACCTAAAATACCTTTTAAAATAATTCTAATTAAATCGATAAAAGTTCTGTTTCTACTATTAATTCTTCAAAAATGCATAAATAGATACTATAGTTTGAGATGTTTAAAATACATTTATGAATGACAAAGTAATAACCACTGTTTATTTTATGTTCTCCGAATCTCTAATCAACATTTTATTTTGGCTATAAATTAGTGGTGGGCGTTAGATGGGTTGGTTCGATTATTTCAAAAACCGAAGTCACCTATTAAACTTCAGGTATTCTGTAAATAGAATTGTTAGGTTCCATTTATTTTTTGAAACGAAACAGAAAGGATCGGGTATGGGACCGGGTTCTAACATGCCATTGTTTTGTTGCACAGTAACGAAGGAAACCCACGGCTATTGTGTTTGACACCCATTATTTTAAAAAAAAAATTTCTCTTTCTTAATTATAATCATACATTTTCCAAATAAAATAATATTACACACAAATCTAAGAGTGTGTTTGTCTCCCATTATTGAGAGAAAAATAGAGTAATGAATAGTATTTTTTGGAGAATGTGTGGTTGAAAAGTAAAGTAACTTTATTGGTTTGTGTGTAGAATATTTTATTGGGTGAATGTGTGGTGGAGAATCTTATTGTAGCAAACAATTTTTTGGAATAATGATAGACAAACGGGGGCTAAAATTTTTCATTAATTTTCAACTACACATTCTTCGATCAATCACTATTCCAAAATTTATAATACACTCAAAATGGGTGCCAATCACTAATATCTTTGCTGAATATACATTAGCGAATGGAATTAGACAATTTGTAATCGATAAAGTAAAAAGAATAATTTTCTTTAAAAAGTTGGTTCCTAATCGAGTTTCGATTCGGGTATTTTAAAAACCAGAACCACCTATTAAATTTTAGGTATTTTATAAATGGAATTTTTCGATTTCATGTAGTTTTTGGAATCGAATCGAAATCAATCGTTCCGATTCGGGTGGTTAAGTTTCGATTAAAATGTCCACCTCTACCATAAATCAACCATTAGGTACAAATATTTAAGAAGACATAGTAGGGATGACATAATAAGTTATAAATACTAAAAATTCTTGTCATGTATAAATTTCGTGTTATTAATTCTTAATTAATTAGCATTCACATTAATTTAGACTCAATAAATCTTGACTTGATGAATCTCGATCTACATGAATCTTAAATTATTATAAATGAATTTATTTCTATTCATATATCTACGAATTTTAATAGGTGTTTAAATTCATGTATTAGTAATTAATTCTTATGTACTAAATGTTGTATAAAAAGTTGCTCATTTGCAGTAGTTCATCATCACAAAAAAATGAATCATATAGTTGAGTTTTGAGAGTACAATTTTCTTTTTTTAAATTTCTATCCTAAATTTTATTTTATTTAGTTCATTTAAGACTCATTAAATCCTTCCAACAAATTAATATCAAATATTACTTTTACAGTACGTATAAAGTATTTTAAAATAAAGTGTAATGCACGTTCAACTTGAAATAAGAAAGTTTCGTAATTTTATTTTCATTTTTTAAAAAAGGATGCCCCTAAATTTTTCAGAAATTTTGAGGAGGTATATGTAATTTGCCCTTTTTATTTTAAATCACAAATATCAAAATGATGCAATAAAGACATTTGGTAATGGTTGGGCCCATCTCAAGAACAAAATGTCCAACTTTTTTATGAATCATGGCTCAAATTGCAATCTCTGCATGTTATTTTTGATTTATCATCTTTTTCAGTGTCTAGTTATTTCAACCTTTCTCATGAATCAGATTCAGCCACGTACTATAGAAAAACTGTTATTTACACATAAAAATTAATTTTTTAAATGATTTGTTCATATAATATCATAGTAAACAAAAATTTATAGAGTTCAAGTTTCGTAGACACTCAATTATAAAACTTCAAGCATCAAGTCTTGAATGTGACGTAAGTTAAAGAGCATGTACATAATACCATAAAAAATGAAGGGATAAAATCGGTTCTATTTCACCTAATTTCTAGGTGGACTTGTCGGTACATAAACTCTTTTAACGAGTTTTAACTTTCAATTTTCAACATGTAAATTGATTTGATTTCGGACTTTTTTCTAGGATCAATGCACTTGTTATAGCATTGGTATAAATCAAATGGATAATTTTGTTTTTGAAAATATTTTTAAAAATTAGTAAAGGAATCACAAGTTGTGATGAGTTGGTAATAAAATCAATAAACATTTAATTTTAATAAAAAAAATATAGCATAAATTGGTAGGAGAAGATTAAAAAGAAAAGACTGCATTTTATTTTCGAAAATGGAGACATTTTATTTTCGAAAATGGAGAACATGTCCCTATTATTGTAGATTCTTTTAGTACGTACCTGGATTCTATTTTCTAATCAAGACCATCGGGACAAGATTTCTTAATTAATGTAAACAAACATTAATTAATTTAGGTAAGATCCAATGCAATCCACACAAGAATACAATAATAAAACAAGATTAGTTGATAATTATTACTTTTTCCACAAGAAAAAAATCTCTTTAGTCCACCATAACCCACAACCGAAATGCAACAAAAGTGGGAATAGTATTTCCATTTATATTCGACAACCTTAATAATTCATAATACACGAGAAAGCTATGTTTCATAATCATACATATTTTCCTACATCCCATGGTTCTTCTGGTAAATATGCCCAGGGCCCGTGGCAGACGACTGTCCCTACAATATTTTGAATTTTTTTGAATCTTATATATTTTAATTTTTTTAGTAAATACATAATACGTATATTTTATCACTTCAACAATTGTTTCCTCCTTATGCGAGAATCCTGGCTGCGCCAATGCTCGGTACTGGAGTCACCATAGTAGAATGAAGGGAACCGTAATACATCCAGGTTTTCCATTCAAAGCAATCAACGCTTTTACTTTCGACCTTTCAATATTAAGCTCGGACTAAGCATCGTATAGTCTACCTTTTAGCGATAATTTGTTACCCCTGTCAATGAGAGTTGATAGTTGCGAAAATGTGAAGCCGATGGGGTTTGGTACTAGGATTGACAAAAGAGAGAGAACAAAAAAAAAAAAAACAAAAACAAAAACAAAACCGGAGAAAAGTAATACACATTTTGTGCTGCTACTGTTGCGCCCTAGATGATGACATAGTTATTCTCATAAATAAAAAATAAATTGAACAATAAAAGAAAAACAAATTCACAAAAATATTTGATCATAAATTTTTAATAATAGGACTTTGTATTATGTATATTTAGTAAGAAAGATACTCCAATGACCAACCAATATATATAATTAGCATTGGATTAGGGATAATTTTTAATTAGTGTAGGTTGATAATGCTTCATGAGTAATGATCGTGACTTAAATAATGTGTAAACCATTGAATGTCAAAATCAAATACAGATTTGAGTGCTTCACCAGTTTCTTGTTGACTCTGATACTGTTTCTCTAGAAACATTTTGACAAAAATGACTTTAAGATAAAAAATACTATAATCTTTTAGAATTTTCCATAGCAGCCAGTCTTTTCATTGAAATCTTGAAAATAAAAACGAAGAGTTATTGAGAAATTTTTGTACTTTTTAAAGTAAGGCGGACACGTCTCTTCTAAAGTTTTATTTTCTTTCTTACCAGTAAAATTTCTGTCTTGGACAGATTTGCAGAAAATACTTCCAAATATATCAATATAAATGTTGTGAACGATTATGTGACCTAAATTTTATGTTTGAGAGAAATTATAATGGGATCATGATGAAAACGAGGAGTGAGTCTCGTGAAATGTATAGATAATAAGTGTGTAATTGCTATGAATATATTGGTTAATATTAATTTTTGACTTTTAAATTTAAATTATAATGAAATTATAATAATAGAGAAACATGAAACAAAGAAACCATATGAACCTCGTTGAAACATGCTAATTTGTGTAAGCAGACAAGTTGCACCTGTTCTTAATTCACGGGTAATTAATTATAAGTTGTTGAAAAACGCTAATGACCATAGTAATAATTTTAAAGTAATACTATATTAGTGTATTAAAAAGAGAAATTTGAAAATGAGTGCTTGTGAGATCTATCTATATATATAGATAGATAGATTTAGAGAGAGAAGAAAAATAAAGGTGGAACAAACGCACCTCCAAGGGCCCATATAATGTCTCCTCAATAGACCGAAGATGTGATGTTCATCTTTCTCCACTGAACCATTCCATTTTCTTTCAAGTTTCTTCCCCATTTCTTTCACCCATTTATTGCCAAAAATTGTCTAGAGTTAACTAAGCTAGAAATTTAAGGTGGACTTGATATGAACATGAATTCTTCTGCAACGATGATGTCCAACGACGTTGCAGAAGGATCGATTAGATCCAGCGGCGAGCAGCCGCCCCCACCGGCACCGCCTCTAAGCAGATATGAGTCTCAAAAGAGGAGGGATTGGAACACTTTTGGACAGTACTTAAAGAATCAAAGACCTCCAGTTTCAGTTTCACAGTGCAATTGCAACCATGTTCTTGAATTTCTCCAGTACCTCGATCAGTTTGGAAAAACTAAGGTTCATTTACAAGGTTGTGTGTTTTTTGGACATCCTGATCCTCCTGCACCTTGCACTTGTCCTCTTAAGCAAGCTTGGGGTAGCCTTGATGCACTGATCGGACGGCTAAGAGCCGCTTACGAAGAACACGGTGGATCACCGGAGTCGAACCCGTTTGGGAATGGATCAATCCGTATGTATTTGAGGAAAGTGAAGGAGTGTCAAGCTAAGGCTAGGGGAATTCCATACAAGAAGAAGAAGAAAAAGAAGAAAATTATCAATCCACACAAGGCACAAGAGGAGCAGCTAAACATTAATCCAAGCAATAATCCAGTTAGCTGATTTAAGGACGTCTGAAGATAAAAAATGGTAAGTGAATTTATGCTTTCCTGTTTGTGAGGTTTTATTGTTAAATTTCTGTTCTATTTAAGGATAAGAAACAGTTAATTTCATAGGAAAAATGAAAATTAAAAAATGATGGGCACATCAAAAAATAGATTTTCTTGATCAGGACCACATGACAAAGTCAATCGTATATTCTCTGTTATATATACACTACCAAGAAACCCTAGATCCACATACCAAAAACCCTAATCCCATAGATTAATTTTTATAGAACCAGCAGCTAGTCTTTGTAGTAGTTATTTAGGACTGTTTTTATAGCTAGTTCTTTCTCCCGCTCTAGCTCTCTGTCAACGACTTTAGCTTTTAAAAACGGATCACATATATTTATATAAATCTTATTTTCAAAATGTCCACTAATTTTAAGATCGGATTCATTTTTCGATCAAAAGTGTGACCGTGCATAGTTTCCATAAATGGGTAGTAGCAATACTTGAAGATGAATACGGTGTCTTTCTTTCTTAATTAATCATCTCATCTTAAAGCTTAAACAGTTTGAGATAGATCATGTGTAATTTTTCAAAACTCTCTTATATTATTTAATTTCTGTTTATTTGATCTCTGATAGAATATGTTTCCCTTTTCACTTGTTTTTTTTTTTTTTTGGTCCTATTTTGGGATTCGGGAAGATTTTGTGCCCCATGAATGATTTTGTAGTGTGTCATCTTGTCTGTATGTTTTATACAACTTGAGGTACAATGAATACAATAATATTATGAATCATTTAGAATATATACAAAAGCTTTCTTTTTCAATAAATAATCATGCACCATTAAATCCAAGACAATTATTTCTTGAATTTGTACCTAGTACGTATATAATTATTTGACTTGCCAGATTTCTTTTCATGGCTAAATTGTTTGTCCTAACCGATGTCTGTATTTAATGGCGTCTTGCATTAAAAAAACTTAAAACTTTTATTGTAACCTACAGACAGATGTACGTTATGGACTTATATTAGCTCAAATTTGTGCAAGTTTTTTGCAAAAATTCACTGGTCATTAATCTTTCTCTCTCATGTGTGCAAACAAACACTGATGAGCTTGAAAGTCGGCAGTGCTGTAAACGAGTTTCAAGGGTGAAACTCATTTTTTGTTTGTGGTAAATCTTTAATAATTTCAAATATTATTCTATCCATCTTAGCTTACAAGACGTTAAGAGTCCTTAGTGCATTTCATTATGATTTCATTTGGGCTGAAAGAAATGATAATGAAATATAGAAGTGTCAGTATAAAAAGAATTGGGAGAGGAACATGTGGACGGTGGAGAATAACGTTTTTATTCCTCTTCCATATGGTACTGATTTTGCTGAGTTAACTTGTTGGTTCCCTCACATGCCCTATCATAGGTATAGAGGATAAAATAGAAGATTTCATACAGTACTTGTAGTCTATCCCAGCTTATTTTGTTTGGAACCATCAAGATTAATTCATCTTAAGTGATCTAGGTCTCCTTGTTTAAAATGGTGATTGGGTTGGTATCATTTGCTTGGTCCATCCAAGACACCTAGTTCAATTTTGCTCGACCTTTGCCCAAAAATAAATAAATAAATCTTATTTCTCACATCATCTATCTCAAGGACAAATCGTCCCACTTTACTTTGATGGCTTTTTTGCTATCGATTAAGACCGTTTCCAAGTAAGTGCTACCCCCTAGATGAATGTTCTTGTCTCAAACTTGTGTTCAAAGTGTTGAATACAAGATTTAATTATTTTTCTCTAAATATTTGAACTTTTAGATAAAATGGTTAACATAATACTAGAGTGAGGCAAAAGACTCGATTCTAAGTGTTGTTATTACTCATTTACAAAAATTGTATACTTGTCAAACATTTGATAAAAAATGAACCTGACTTGCACATGAAAGTCATGTTGAAGACAAGATTACATGAATATATTTTGTTGTGTAACAATTTGAGTTTTTAGATGTGATTAACCCAAGAAACTCTTTGTACTGCTCCACTCTCGGTGAGGACTAATCCATTTTGTTTGAAGAACTGCATGGCATGTTTGTTGATCATGAGGATCTCCTTCATTATCTTGATCACACTCTTGAACCCAACCCACCCAAAACCAACCTCTATTCTCGAACCAATCCACCCTTTAGTAAGAACAAAAAGCATCACATTCTTGTGTCTTTGTACCACCAAAGTTCTTTTTCTTCTAAATTATTTGGAGAGCTTGATGAGTTAATTACTTCATCAATAATCAGTTAAAATTTGTGATCATATTCTCCAATCAAGGCCTTGATAGGAATTCTTCCTCGTTTGCCCAATCATGTTATTTGGTAGATATTTCCAAAATCTAGAAATTTGTCGTGTTTAGAGTCTTCTAATGATGAGATTCCACAAAAGATTTAATTGAATCCATGAGATTTCAATTAGAAAATGTAATCTTGCTATCTCAACCACTAGTTCAAAGGCCCCAGTTCTATAACATAAATAGATTATAACCTTGTCCCCACAAATTCCTTATCATTAGTTTAATTATTGCATCACTTGAGAGCATCTTTATACCATTAAGAGCTTAATTATTTGATGCAATAAGATCGAGATAAAGCTCAAGCTTTTGTGACATGTTTGTTTGTCGAGGGATAAAATAAAGATCAAAACATATACCAGCTTATAAGAATTTTGGCTAATTCTCTTAATAATGTTTAACTTTGATGGAACCACAACTCTTCATATGGTATTAGTGTCCATTAAACTTCAATGAGCAATTAGATCCAATTAAGACTTAAAAAATGAACACACGAATTTCAAAATTAATTTGCTCAGTCGAACCAACATCTCGAGGAACATGTTAAGGAATAAAATCTCACATCGAATAAAAATGAAAACATAAACTAACTTATAAGAATTTTGATCTCTTAATAAACTTGACATTTTAAGACAGAGCCCAAACCTTAATATTGCTATCTTGAATTCAACAACAATGAATAGGATAAATAAAGAAAAGCAAACTCAAATCTATTCGTTATATTGTGTTACACAAGTCTTGAGTTCTTGTCTCGTTACCATATATTATTGGCTTAGACTTTTGGCAGAAAAACAAATCCAATCATGACTTAAATATATAATTTTGATAACTAAATTGCTCAACATATACAAGTTGTTTAGATTGCCTTGAGATAACATTTATTTAATTGAAATCTAGGAATTACTTGTATAATTTCTTGTTTATTCTAATGGGGTATCTGGTTCTCTTTTTCATGCATTGTTCTTGTAGGACATTATGCGTGTGCATCAGTGCATGTGTATCTGTTTGCAGTTATTATATTTAGGTTTCAATTTTGCTAATGGTTTGAATAACCTAACAGGAACTTCTACAAACAGTTGTAGGAAATTTATTAATAGAATCTCGCATCACATACACACTTGAGCTATTCTTCTTAATAAGATTGCTATCTTAAGATGGAACATCAACTTTTAATATAGAATTGCCGAGGCTGAAACATCATTTAAGAATAAAATATTAACCAACTTCAGTTATTCCTCTAAACAAGATGAACCTTTAAGATAGACTTCAAGTTTTAAGATGATATTAGAATCCATTATGTTCAAATAAGCAATTCGGTCCACTTAAAACTCAAACAAACATTTAGATTTCAAGATTGATGTTCTCAAACAAATTACCATCTTGAATAAACATATTAACGGTAAAATCTCATATTAAATGAGTATAAAAATACTAATAGACATATAAGGGGTTGAGCTTTATTCTTAATAAGTCCAACCTTTTAAGAAGGAGCCTTTAGTCTTAAAAAAATGGGAAGTGCTAGGAAAACATAATGGAGACCATAATGACAGCTATCCTCCCAATAGGGGGGTGCCAAGTGGATATTATGGACACCATTATGTTCATTTAGCATTTTCCTAAAAAAATATTGTTAACTAACTCCACGTGTATTTCTCAAAACCACTCTCATATCCGGAAGAAGAATTGTTAGCCAAGCTCTACATTACGGCATGCATGTTGCTAAAACATGCTATTATTATTAAGTTTCAGTCTCCATAGGTTTAACCCTAAGGGTCTTTCAATTCTAGATCAACTAATGAATTATTTACTTTTGTGGATCTTCCCTAAGGTATGTATATGACTTTTCAAGGAAATTAATTGGACTTTGGCATTGTCTAGTGAAAGTTTGTTTTATGTTTTAAATGGTTCGGTTGATTGCAAAATTGTACCCTAACATCTTGACCATCCTCGAAATTCATGAAGAACACCTCCTTAACGATTTAACTCTCTGAGGTTAAATGACACTAGTTAAGTGCCATAGTTAGGAACAGGAGATCAATAATGGAGCACTGAGTACATATACGGTGAGCTCAAATTAGAGCTATGACGTTGGTAAGATCTCCTACACAAGTTTGTTGATAATTACTCCAAACAAATAAATAGTACAGAGTCCTTGCCCACTGAATTATATATTGGCTTAAGTTACAGAGTATTCCTAGGAACGAGCATAGAAAATTGCTGGCCCGGAAGTTTTTTCCACGAATGGATCGACATTCATGAATTTAGGCCGGTATTTTGTGTTCTGAACTATTAACTGTAAGAAGAAACCCATATAGGATAGTTGTACCAATCAAGTGCACGAGTTTGAAAAGTTAGAGTAATAATTTACACAACTAATTAAAAGGATCTGCTTCTCTTTATAATATTCCATTCAAGATTATAGATGTTTTCACTTAATTTCAAATGTAAGTACTTATTTTTCTTTCTTGAACTCTTCTTACAGGATTGAGATTGGCAAGTCGTTAGGGTTGGAGGTGAAGAGAGACAGAGGAATACTTGCTTCAAGTTTAGACATGAATGTAGTCGTAATTAAGTTAATGTTTAGTGCTTATAATATAAATATTATATTAATAAAGATAAAAAAGACACGCTGAAAGAGGCTACCTAGAGAAGCTTTTATATCTTAGAATATTGTAAATTGCGGTAAACAGTTGCCGTATTTCAAGTCATTACTCAATTTCCATGAACAAAATGTGATCTCTCTGGTCACATACTACTTATTAGCTACTATAGAGTCAGGATCTATATTGTCATGTTTAATTTGAAATGATTTTGAACATATTTGGCTCTGCAATGTATGGAAAATCGTCGTGGCCTCTTACTTTCTTCTTCTTCCTTTTTATTTTTAAAGTTCATTCAAACAAGATATCTTGTTTTTAGGCCTACTTATCTTAACAAAAATGTGTGTGTGTGTGTGTGT
>CAIGRB010027196.1:99962-130616 GCA_903798255.1 Fraxinus quadrangulata
AACTCCACAGTGTTGCAATATTAGAAAATAGGGAAAATAATATGCTACAACTGAATACATTTTACTCAAGTTTACCTGCAAGAATAAAAGAGAAATAAGGCTAGAAAAGACAAGAAACACATTTCTAAAGCCTCTAAGAGTGGGCAATCTCCATCTGTCAAGTCCCAACTAGACTGTTTTTTCAAGTGCGTTTTAAGCAAAGTAAATTACTTATATTGACACTAAAATAAGAATACTTAATCCTCAAATTTGATCCAGAAAAGAACTTGCATTCAATCTTACCTCTTTAAGACACCCACTTTTACCCTATGTAGCATCTCATGCCTCCAGTCCATGAGTTACAAATAAGTCCCTAAACATTCAGTTTCAAATATCCCCGCTTGGAACAAGAAAGAAGAAGACTTCAAATTTTCCTTGTACACACTAAGCATGTTCGACACTTAATATTGTATAGCTGTACAGTGTTCGATAAAACAATGATCAAGATTTTACTGTTTTATATATTCTACCTGGGGTTGTTTCACAATGGTTATGGGCCTTGGCTGATTAATTGGGCTGGACTGTTTTGATAGAAAACGTGTTTCTGGTTTTGCACTTTAGCTGGATGCATTTTACTTATATTTGGACGGTGGAGATGTCGCCAAATGTCGGCCCAATATCCGTTGGATGGTGACTCTTCTGGAGACTTCCTCATATACGTGTCTAGGGTTTGAGGATTAATGTGGATCTCATTTTTTTTTCATCTATCTATTGAACTTTCTCTGTACTCTCTTGCATCGTTCTTCTACTTTTATCCTCTGAAAGTGAATCTCTTGTAAATCGAATGTAGCATAGCTTGTGTACATCTCTTGAGTGATTTGTAGAGATACTGATTTGTATCCTTGTGTGGATTCTTTTGTCGATTTGTGAGGGTTTCTTTACCTTGAAGAAATTTTGAGTGATTCCAAATGAGTGCTTTGCTGTAACCTTTGAACGGGTTTTGATAATTGGTTTATATAGTGATCTCTTTCGGTTGGTGGAAGCTCAAAAGCGGATTAGAATTTATTTCGAACCTCTTGCCTCAGGCTGAAAATTCTGTGTGTTCTCTTTACTGTTTTTTCTCTTTCTCGCACATTTATTTTTGTTGTTGTTGGTTTGAAGTTGCTAATAAGTGCTATTCGATCTCTACACTACCTTACCAACCGAGTCAACTACCTCGAAATCTTTAGACCCTTAGATGTTAATAGCTATGAATTCCTTGATACCTGTTTGATACGCAATAATGTAAATAATTCAAGGTGAAAACTTGATTTTTTTGAACATTTTTCCCTTTATATAATCTCCAAGCTCTTCTAGAAACCAGACCATAAGTTGACCTGTTTGTACAAATTGATAAACTACCAAAAGAAAAAAAAGAAAAAAATGTTCAAAAGTCGAGAAACATACAAGATTAGCAAAGATCCAAAACCTAAAATTTAGAATATAAAACAAAACTTGCAGAAACTAAAATCCAACATAGAGAAGCCTCATTAATCTGACCGAAAATTGGCATCTATAACTACTACCCTTTATACAACATTATCAACAGAATCCAACATGAAAAGCTATAAAGATCCGTATTCCACTGCGGGCAAGAGACTCAAGTAAAATAATTATACAAACTAGAAGTGTAATTTGGACACACTTAGTCGGGTTTTGAATTGACCCCTACATGACACTGCATGGCCGGTCTATATCGCCAGACTAGCCGTGCCAGACCCATGAGCCCATAAAAATTTTGTTGAACGAGTTTGCATAGTTTTCCCCCCCTTTTTCCATAAAGAATATGGTTCATGAAAGTCGTGTATTCTAAAAATTCCAGCTCAAGACTTGTACATACAATGATATGAATTAGATAGATATAAATGAAATAACTCTGGAAGACTATAAAGCCCAAGAGTCATCATAAACCACAATTGCAATCCCCAGCACGAACCAATACGATACTAGAATAGAACATGTCCAATGCAAATAAGCCACAAGAACGTAGCTATTACTGGCAGTCTAAGCTGAGACACTGCTCAAAATAGTTGAAAGTTTCCGAGAGTTTTTTACCCAAGCTAGACATTGCAACAGGCATGCTTTGGTTTGGTGCTTGGTGCATGTGTCGATGAATTAATCTATACGATTCTATTTCGGAAGATTATAATTCCGACATGAAGAAATAAGGGCATCTTATGCTCGATGAACGATAGCTTAGTAGTTATTAGATTATAGGCATATAGTCTGTTTAATGTTTTTGGCAAAAGACTCATTTTGGGAAGCTATACGCCCCCAAGGGTTTATCCCTAGAAACCTTTAGGATAATTTTCGTTTGGGATACCAAGAAAGAAATGGAGACTGTCAATTGGACCAATACACTTCGGTGCCCACGCTTCTTGTTAGGAGTTCTATTAATTAAACGTCAATGTCAAAGATCGCTTAACCTTAATTTTTCTCCTACATTCTTTGTGAAAGTTTTAAATTATTTAGACCCTACGTGCGAAATTAATCAATTAAAAGCAACAAGTCACTTTTAATTATTTTTAGATGGTTAAGCATACAATTCAATTTCTCTAAGTTGAATTACCGCAGTAATAAAGAAAGCAATAAATAACGAACATCTAAATGATGACGGAGAAACTCCAATTGGATAAAAACTTCGGAACCAAGCCACTTACCTTCACTATAGACAATATAAATTACAATCCATTTCCAGCATAGCAAATTCCACTAGTTCCTATTGTTGTAATTCCTGTAATCTCTAAGATCTACTGTACCCACCAGCTTCTCCATCTTCTTCAATTGTCTCTTTCAAGTGGATTCCAAGAATCTTCAATTCTTGTGTTTTTCCTGTGCTTGCTGTCTACCCCTCCCAATGCCCGATCGATAGAGTAAATTCCTTAAAGAGTTAAGGAAGTCGGTATTTTGGATTCACAAACCTTGATGTTTTCCCAAAATTTGGTTCCCAGATCTCAAAAATGATATGAATGATTCCACCAATAAATTGTGTTCTTGGATCTCTCAAAAGATGATGTGAATATGATATACCAATGAGGTACAATGAGACAACCACCAATTTTCATGCAAGAGCATCTATATTTATAGTTGAAGGTGTATGAGTAGTATGTGCCATGTAAAACTCTCCAAAATTGAGAACTAGGGTTAGCCGCGTAACACTATCGCTTAAGTAAAGGAACTTGTTGCTCGAGCGAAGGGTACGTCGCTCGAGCGACGCTTAGGCGAGAAGCGATCGACAATGGTTCTGTTTATGTCACTCAGGCGATGGCCAAACGTAAGGCTAGCGAAATTTCGGTGCCGCTTCTTCCTTGTTTCCAAACTCGAACTCAAACCCCAAGCTACCTAACTCAACTATGCAAAATTGTACTTCACTGCTTGACTTTTACACATGTTTAATTAAGTCTTTTTTGTTCATAGAATTGTCAATTACAATATTGAACCTAACACTTTGGAACTTAGCATGGCCATACTTGGGTCATGCTTTTCACATGCCAAGCCTGATGCATACACATCAACACCCTTCTTATTGGTGGGCAATCAAAGCTAATCAATTATTAATGACTGCAGTGAACATCTCTTAAATGTAGGTATATAAAATTGCAAAACTTCTCAAGGTCTAGAGCCTGATACTCCTAGATGCAAAATAAGAAAGATAAACAAAGTAATAACTGAAGAAGTGGCAAGAGTTTCGAAGATGATTCAATCCCCCTGCTATGCTGACAACCAACACAATTCTCGTTCGGCACCAAAGCAGCCCCTTTCTTTAAGTGGTTCAGGAAAATATTATAAGGCAACCTTTCGACAAAAATACAACAGGATTATCGCTACACACGACAGTTGACCCACTACAAGTTATTGTTTGCCGAACAACCAAGAATTATGTTTCCAAAATTTCTTGAAAATGAACAAATTGAAACAGAGATTCTCTTTTATCAAATCATCAAAAAAAGTTGCTTGGAAACTCACACACTTTTATAGACTAAAGAACAAATAAAATACCTACAAATAAAACTGCAATTTACATTCACGTTTAACCTTATCACAACCTCCAAATGCAGACTGACAGTCGCCAACTTGAACGTCGTTATATAGGTCATTTTCTATACTCTTGGATAAGTTTTCCAAACAAAAATACATGCGCACACCACCAACAATTAAGCTACACTAAATTCTTGAAAGGCAACAACTTTAAACATAAATTTTCTTTGATAAGATCATAAAAACAGCCAAGAGTAGCTTAATTCACGAGCTTTAATGACTGCAGAACATATAAAAGAAAGTAAACATTTCCACCAATAAAATAGCAAATTTCATGCACTCTTAACATTATCGTAACCCCCAAATTTAGACCGACAACCGCCACTTGGATGTCATATAAGTCCTTTTCCTCTGCTCTTTGGAGTTAAGCTTTCCATATTCAAAGTAAACAAAACACAATGCACGCACAAGTCCAAAATTTAGTTACACTAATTTCATGAAAAGCAAAAACTTGAAACATAATTTTCTTTCACGAGATCATAGAAATAGTCAAGAGTTGTTAAATTCTCATCCTCTTTAATGACTAAAGAATAACTAAAAAAAGACAACATTGGCCATCAATAAAACTGCAAGCTTTCATACATATTTAACTTTATTGCCGCCATATGCTGACAAACAACCGCTAACTGGATGTTGTCATATAAGTCTGTTTCCTCTTCTCCTTGGGATTAAGCTTTCCATAATCAAAATAAACAAAACACAAGAGTGCAAACGACCAAAATTTAAGTTACACTAATTTCATGAAAAGCAACGACTTGAAACATAATTTTCTTTCATCAGATAATAAAAACAGCCAAGAGTTGCTAAACTCTCACGTGCTTTAATGACTAAAAAAATAATTATAAGAAAGCAAAGATTGGCCACCAATAAAACCTCAAGTTTTCATGCACACTTGACCTTATCACAGCCCCCGAATGCTGACTGCCAACATGGACGTCATCATATTAGTCCTTTTCCTATAACCCCTTGGGGCTAAGCTTGTCATATTCAAAATAAACAAAAACACACACATGACACAACCAAAAATTAATTTACATTAATTTCTTGAAACTAGATAATTATAAACCCTAATTCTATTCTATCGAGAGCAATCAATTCAAAGAATAACACTCAAGACAAAATTTATAGAGATTCGTTTCAATGTGAGACTATTTCTTTTCTCGTCGCTACAATAATTTACTATGATGAAAAATGTTTAAAAAAAAAAAAAAAAATCATTCATATCTTCTCTAACCTATCTTTCTCTTTTTTATGATAATTATAAATCCTAAGAATGGCTCCCTATTTATAAGATAAATTAGGACAAACCCGAATTTTACAAGGACTTCAAATTCTTAATATAATTTTCAAAAGAATAAAAAGTCCTAAAAAGTCCTTAGATTAAGTTTTAGTCCAAGGGCTCCGCCCCCCTCACCCCTGGGAGGGAGCCACTTGCCCATCTTCCAACCCCCACGATGACTTCATTGTGGAGGTCGATTCACGACCAGTTCCGCGAAATGGCAAATAATTAGAATCAGCAATAATTAGACTTCACAACTTAATACTTGAAATATAGATTTCCTTTCATTAAATCATAAAACAGCTAGAGTACCTCAATTCTCAAGCACCTTAATAATTAAAAGAAAAACCAAAACACAAACAACATTAACCAACAACAAAAACACAACTTTTTATGCATGACTAACCACACCCCCAGAATGCCGACTGACTTCTATCAACATGGATGTAATCATATAAGTCATTTTCCTCATCCATGGGAACTAAGCTTTCCATATCCAAAGTAAACAAACACAAGCATACACATCTTCCACAAACTTACTAGAAATTTAATCCTTTGTCTATCAGAAACGTCTCTGAGACTAAACTTAATCGAACATATAAATTTACAGAGAAGTACATTGAATCCGAACTTAATAAATAAATTATCGTGCACAGATAATCAGAAGCTGGCCTGTTTCTAATGAATTTCCTAGATATGCAACTCGTGATGCAATAATGGACAGTAAACCTCGAAGCATCACAACTTGATAAACAAAATTCCCAAAAATATTCATGTAGAAACACAAAAGATCATGAACTCATACCATCAGAAGATCCAGATTGATTGGCCTGCTTGATCTTCTCGAGCTGGACAAGAGTAACCATAAAAAATTGCCTCATTTGAACCTCCAAGTCCTTAATAAAATGAATCCTCTGCTTCTCCAATTCCACCATTTGCCTTTGTTTTATAACCTCCATCCTCTCATATCTCTCCCCAAACCTCTCTATCGCCTTCAACAATCTTCTCAACCTCTCGTCCCCGTCCTCCTCTTCATTCCCATTCTCTTGCTCTATCACTTCAATTTCATCACTATCAGAGCCTCCATCCTCTACATCCACTTCAGCCACTAGCGTAGTAGCAGTTGCAGAATTGGTCTTCTCTGGATCCACCTCAGCCTCCACTGCAACAGTCGTAGAATAGTTCTTCAAATTTGCCTCATCCAGCATCAACACCGGCAACGGACGCTTTTGGGGCAAGACCACCGAAGTAAAGATGGAGGACAATGGCAGATGCTGATTTGATGTCAATGGCACAACCAATGAAGGCAATGAAACTAACACCAATGTCATCTCCATTGACACCAGTCGAGTCGCCACTAGCCTCGCTCTCACCTGCTGTTTACTAGAATCAGCTCCGAAAAAAACTTCAAAACGCGAGAAAAAAGGCCAGGGCGATGTAATCGTCCCGTTGCTCTCCGCAACCTTCGTCTTCTCAGCCTTGAGCTTCTTCTTCACCGTATCAATCTAATATTTGCACTACACTTCAGTTGGAAACGTCTTGTTCGTCTGTCCATGAGTCCTGTTAACCATCGCAGCCACTTCATCCCAGTCCTTGGACTGAAGGTTACCCCGATTAACTTGTAAATACCTCGAATCCCATGCATCAATTAACGTCGACGTGGCCTCTTCCGACCAAGCGTCTGATGTCCAACTGCCACCTTCGCCGCTGCTTCTGCTGCCAGTTGATTCACAGCCATCTTAAAAAATTTCGCCTTGATATGTAAAGCACGCACTGTTAGCTGAAACCACAATTGTGAGAGAAACAAAATTGATGAATTAAGTTATTGCAGTGTTGACAAATAGAGATAGTGGCAAGGGGACGCGTGGTAAGGGAATTGAATGCATGGGGAAAAAGGAAGGGGGATAGAGTAAGAATTGTGAGGAGAAGGCATAGTCCGACGAGGCTTGTGAGAACGTGTTCAATGGTGGTTAGTAAGGTGGTGGTATTGATATCTGGTTGTTTTCTCCGCTAATTGAATTTTGATGACTTCAGTATTTGTACTTTCTGCCCTAAGATCTTAAAGTTGTGTTTGGAAGGAACATAAAGGCATAGAATTGTTGGAATTAATTGAATTTAATTGGGTTAAATAATTAAATGTGATATTTAATGATGTGGGTCATTGTAATTAATTTAGGTGAATTGAAAAAGTCTTCAATATAAGTCCATAAGTTGATAAGTTCATTTTAAGTGTCTTATATATAATAAGGAATCCTATATCAAAAGTTTACAAGAAAAAAACTTGTACTTATAGTGAGATATGTGAACAAATTATAATTTAAGTGATCAACAACTTAGCTAATTTTGGCTAGCCAAAAGCTAGCGAACTAGCCACACCCCTGCCCCAACCCCGATCCCAATTCCGACCCGCGCACGTCGTAAAGTTCGTATTGAGCGCTTTAGAGGTGCACTTGGCGTCACTTAGTCCTACGTGACAATTGGTTCAGTTGGATGTATGTGTGGCATCTGCGTGGCTGGTGACTATTCAAAAATTGGTAAATAAGTATGATGAATGGACACCACACTTCATGGTTTAATTTGAACCGTCAGATCATGAAATAGTGCAATCCAATGGTTAAGACGAATCAGACCAAGTTGTGCACCGATTCATGAAATGTCACACACCTATTTAATGAGACACTTCAATCTCTATAAATAGAGACCTCTAGATTCGTTTTCAACACACCAAATCAATTAAAATTCAATTGATTTCTAAATTCATTCTCTCTCCAAATTTTGTTTACAAAAATTCTTTCAAATATATTCGTGGTTATTCCGTTCGAGTACGATCATTCTTTGATTCGACCGACAATGTTGATATTGTACAATTTCGACTTTGAAAGAAGCGTTGTATTTTGGGGGATAGACGTCCATAATGTTGTTTGCACTTTATTGGAGGGGCGAAATCTGTCTTAACGAGATTTGTTTTGGCATACCTCGCTTCATCTACTGCATTTCATTTTCTGTTCATTTTATTTATTCTTTGATTGAGATAGTCGGATTTTCGACAACAAGAATTACCGAACTGAAACGTTACTTTTGTTTTTTTAAAAATGGAAAATTCCAAATTATGTGAGATTATGTAACTCCGTTCTCTCCATACCAAGCAATTACTTATAAGTTGACAAGAGTATAAAGTAAATTTGTATTAAAATATCTTCCCCTATTTAAATAAGAGTATATAAATTTTCTCTAAAGGCTTGATTGTCGGAAATCCTTCAAAAACTTTTCCGTTGCTTTTTTTATTATCAAGAAGAAATAAGAAGAAGAAAGCTGAAAGAGCCAGACACTAATATCGAACTCGATGTTCGTGAAATTTATATTTGAAGGTTTTTCACTTTTCACCACCTTCTTCTTCAACTTCTGTCATTCCATGCATGTTACTTCTCAAACTCAGAATATTCATAAAAATTACACATTAAAGATAAGAATTAGAACCATGCGAATATTATTTTTTATGCTACTATCATAGTAATATGAACATGAAAAAAATATTATTATCGTTTATAAATTGTACAAAAATTAAGATATATTTACAAGGTGAAATAATGTCACAGGTATCAAAGCAAATATTATGAGTTTACAACAAATATAATTTAGCTCCTCCTAAGGCTTCTACCTAACCTAAACCTGAAAGGTTGTAGGAAAACTGGTAAGCGGTAACTGAACTTCAATAAAATACTTATGAATGTGAAACGATTTTATGATGTTATAAACAAACAGACACTTAAAAGTCTAATTTTAGAGGTGCACTAAAAATCACGTATTAAAATTTCATAGTTTTTTAACAAAGTTTATCCGCTTAATGAATTGTTCAAACTCATGCTACCAACTATTCTCGAGTACACGTCGCATTACGCGAGAAATGCCATAACTTTTCCTAACAATCTCCAAATGACATGATTCCAAAGCCTATGGACAAATGACTCATGGAGCTATCCAATTCCATTGATTTTGTCCAAAAGCTCAGAGAATTTTGTCTGGGATGGCCAGATAACATTGGGACAAAAAGCTAAAATTTTATTCTTTAAAAGCTTAATGCTCAGTCATTAACTTTTTTAGCAACTTAAATTAACTGCATACGTAAACCAATTAAAATTACAATATCCACATTAAGAAAAAGAACTAGACAATCTTCAAAAGAGTAAAGATAAACTAACATCTTTCAGAAATTAAAATAATTAGTAGGAACTAGAAATTCTTCGAATGTGGCTAACTACACAAACGAAACACCTTCCTCCGCTCGAATCCTCCGCAATCCATGTGATGAATTCAACTTCTTCGATCATATCCTTTAATCTGAAAAATTATCAATAAAGAAGGTGTGAGTTTTAAGCTCAATAGGACTTATATCACTTGGTACATCATTTTGATACATATACACATATATACAAAGTGATATAAAAGAATTTAACATTTCACGTAGATAAATACCAATAAATTCATTATTTTGAAGAATTCTTTAGAATCGTAGAAATCGATTATGAACATACATAAACTTTGCGGTACTTAACTTTAAGAATAGATTCATAATTTTATCAACTTTTAAACTACATATTTTATCAACTTGTATTAAAAATGTTTTACACATTTATCAATTTTTATTAAAAATTTTGTCAAACAATCCCACGAAACAAATATTTAGACTGTTTTCATCATTAAAGACGCAGTGCAACTATAATAAAATATTGAGAATCAACTTGTTCCTTTTTCAAGTTTCAAGATCAATTTGCTACTAGACAATAGGTTGAGGACCAATGTTGAAATTTTTCCAGAAAAATAAGGAATGAACGTAGTTTGTGGAGGGTGGTCGTGTCCGGTGGTTGTGAAAAGGGTGTAGGAGAGAGAGTGAGAGAAGCAGAAACAAAGAACTAATTTTAGATAGAGAAAACAAGAGAGAGAAAACCTTTTTTTTCTTTTCCCTTTCTCCTCGTTCAGAGTATGATGGTCGAAGAGTTTTCACCTCTGAGATCATCCTGGAAAAGGGCAGTCAAGAAAATCACACAAAATTCTTTGCATTTCAATTTTTACCTTCTATTATTTTTTTAATTTAAGCTGCCATTTTGAGTGTCACAAATTATAATCTGCCACCTTTTCTATTTACCGCATTTCTTGAAAAAAATCTGCAGAAAAAAAGAATTTTGGAAATGGGATTCAAATTACAGGCAGCTAATGAATTCGTTGTATCATCATCAACTGCCCTTTCTCCCTCCTCTTCAGGTGAGCTTTTACTCTGCAACTTGATAAATTTTATGCCCTTCGTTTTTTTTTTTTGTTCTTTTTCATTTTATAGATTGTTTGTTCTTATGGTTATTCTCTTTTGATATATTCTTTTTTTGATACGATTCTGATTAGGCTTATGGGATAACCTTGTTTTGTGCTACGTTATTCAAGAACGAGTATTGATAATTTTGTGACATTTCGTACATTTTTCAGCCAAAAATTAAATCTTGGAGATAATTCATTGAGCCAGTTTATGCGACTGTTCGTGAAAACGGAGGTGTTATAGGCCTAATTTAAATAATATTTGAAGATGAGAGACCCGAATTCGGCCGCTACGTTGAAGAATGATAATATAGATTCTTCTGTTTGTTATATAGGTTGTGCCTTATAGTGTATTTGTATATCTGCAGTTTTATTGGATTTGTGAGCCTAAATTTTAGTTGTTTTTGCATTATTTGTGTTGTGTCCGAGTAATTTTATATTGCTCGGAGGGTTATTTTGCGCGAGGAAGCTGGTGATCTCACACGGAACGTTGAACATTCTTGGTTTTGTGAGAAGAAATTGTAGTTGTTGACGTGTTCCGAGTAATTCTGCATTGCTCGGAGGGATATTTTGCACAAGAAAACTGGCGATTTTGTATTGGAGCTTGTATAGAGTCCTGGCTGTTGGCAGAAATCAGAACTGCCTGCACTGCTGCGACGAATGGTTTGGCAAGCAATGGGGGGTATATGGACAACTAATCGAATCCAGTTATCATGTTTTTTGCTTTTGATTCTCGTTTTGGAGATTCAGTTGGGATGCTCTCTCAATTCTGAAGGTACTGATGTCTTGTTTGAGTTTGAAACCAATTCTTATCTGCCGCATGTGAGGTTTAGAAATATTGAGCACTTAATGCATGTTTGGTACGCAACATTAGACGGATAGTATAGTTATCAAAATTTTAGCTTATTTTTCTTCCTAAATACTGTCAAGTACTATCCATACATCCCTACCAAACATGCCACCAGTATCATTATTGACTTGATAGCAATGCAAATGCAGGATTAGCATTGCTGGAACTCCGAGCAAGGGTAGAATGCGATCCGTATGGAGCTTTAGCAAATTGGAATCCTGATGACTGTGATCCGTGCTCCTGGTCGGGTGTTCATTGTTTGAATGGTGAAGTGTATAAGTTGTAAGTTCTTGCGTCTTATTATCTACTCCAAATCATAAATATAGTATTGTAGACGAATATAAGCAATTTTAGTTGCCTACTTGATGTAATCCCTTCATGCTTAAGTTCCAACAAATCTCTTGAAGTAGCAGAACTTTGATTAGTTTCTTCCCTCCATCCCATCCCATCCCATCCTGTCCCCTCCTCTGAAACGTATAAGACCACCATACTATTATATTCTTCATGTTTATGGAAGAATGGCTATATTCCTTTATCTTTATATTTTTACTCTTGTGAATAGGGATCTCAATGGACAGTACTTGCAAGGAATAATGGCTCCCGAGCTTGGAAATCTTACTCATTTAAGATTCCTGTGAGTATCAACTTCTTTATGGACTTTTATATTAATCAATCAAGTCCCTAAACCTCTTTTCTCACTTTTTGATAACAAAGCACTTCAAGATTTTCTATATGTATTGTTTTCAAATTTTTATAATTCGATCTTACTCGGACCATTTTTTACTGATCATAGTAACCTCTCCAAGAACCATTTTTCGGGCACCATCCCTCCTCAGATTGGGCAGCTTAAGAAACTGGAAGTGCTGGACTTGAGGAATAATAATCTGCATGGATCAGTTCCTGCAGAATTAGGCGGACTACATTCACTGAAATGCTTGTGAGTTTTTTTATCCGCCAACACTGATTTATGCATGCTGCTACAAATAATACTCTCTTTGCTAAATTCTCTATTTCGCTCTAGGTTTCTTTGTAACAACAGATTTGAAGGAAGATTTCCTCTTGAGATTGGGAAGCTTAATTCGCTTGCAGATTTACAGTTCAATGAGAATCTTGAAACTGTTACTGCTGCTGGAATTGGCTATGTGAATAGAAAATTTGGGCACTGGTAACATATTACTTACTTCTGTGTATTTCACATGTTAAATTGCCTTTTAAAACTTAAATCACCTATATGCATAAACTCGTGAAGAGATATAATTTGTACTAATTGTTCCAAACGACAGTTTATACTAATTTCTTACCTCTGGTGAATCTTAATATGTATATGATTATAATTGTCATACATTTGACTTCTTACTCACAGTTTCATCACTCAGTAAGAAGCATATTTGGATTATAGTCTTCTATACACTTTTTCGTTTAATGTTAATCACGTCTTGTGCAGCACGTGGCAGAGTGGTCAGAGACCATCTAAGAAGCAAGATTCATTTCTGATATCAATTAGAGAGATCCTAATCCGTCACTTCAATATGTTCCCTTTGTAAGTAACCAAAGGCTTTTACCATAAAAATAGTCGTGCTAATTTTTCATCTTTTTCTTCCTGTTGTTTTATACACGAAAAACACTGTCTTTTATCAAGGTTTGGAAGCAAATCGTTGCACAATTATGCTGGTATTAGCTGTAGCAATCTACCAAGTAAGCACTGGCATTTTTTCCTTGGGATGAATCCATTGATGGTCATTAAAATTTTTGCACTTAATTTGTTCCATTTGGTCACTCTGTCAGTTTGACTAACAGAAAAAGTGATGTGGGCAGTTTATTTGTTTACCAACTAGATTTACACCTCATCTTTTCCGTTTGTCAAACTAGAGGACATTTAATAGAATGATCAAATCGTAATAAACATGCAAATTCAGTTCTTTAATCAAATAGGGCATGCATTTGTCAAATGATATTTGTTCTTGCATTTTCTAGGTGCTCTTGAGCCATATGTCATCGAAAATGTAAAGAACGTGGCAAACAATGCACGTCGTATACTAGTTGAACAGTCAAGTAACCTTGTTGCTGCCCCTGCCAACATTAGGTCGCCATCAGATCCTATCATTGCTGTTCCAAGCAGCAGGAGTAGCGGATCATTTCCAGCTATACCAAATAGAAAGGGACCACCTCCTGTTCCCATACCATCTCCCACTCCACCTCCACAGAACGAGACACATAACACAACTAATCCTCCTCCTGATTCTTCTGGTGCTGTAAGTAAACCAACTGATAAATCGTCTCGTGACGGTGAAAAATTCAAGAATTCGTGGAAGTATATCGTTGGGATTGCAAGTGCAGTTATCCTGCTCATTTTTGTGGTGGCCGTCATCGTCATGTGCAGAAGCAGAGCGGCCCAAAAACTAAGTCCTTGGAAAACTGGATTGAGTGGGCAGTTGCAGAAAGCATTTGTTACAGGTATGCATGCTCGTTGTAGTCCAAAACCTGGTATGAAAAGGCTAGTTTTAAGAGAAATTCGTAATAAAATGATTTCAAAATAATTTTCTTTTTGTTCAATTTTCTGCTGTTTGGATAGATTTTGTTCTTTTTTCTTCTTCCTTGCGTGATCTGGATATGAACTGAGGTGAAACTTGAAGCAGAATTCATTGAGAATTGGTAACAGAAAATATAACATGCAAGTGCTTTAACTTGCAGGGGTTCCCAAGTTAAACAGAAATGAGCTAGAAACTTCATGCGAGGATTTCAGCAATATTATTAATACATATGAAAATATAGCGACTGTGTACAAGGGAACTTTGTCCAGTGGAGTAGAGATCGCTGTTGTTACGACTGCTATATCATCTCTGAAAGATTGGTCTAAACATTGTGAATCGACATTCCGGAAGAAGGTTAGTTCATTCTTTTGGAACGACTTGAAGGATTATTAAAGTACGAATATCTCTTGTGAATTCCATTCAAACTTACTAATGTTTCTTTTGCCACTTCAATAGATTGACATGTTGTCGCGAGTGAATCACAAGAACTTCGTTAATCTTATTGGATACTGTGAAGAGGACGAACCTTTTACGAGGATGATGGTTTTCGAGTATGCTCCAAATGGCACTCTTTACGAGCATTTGCACGGTAGTGTGTTGGTTATAGAAAGAGCTTGTTTGGTTGTTCTTAAAAGTTACTTTATAGAAAACACTTACTTTCTATAAAGTTAGTTTTGTTAGTTAAAAAAGTAACTTTAAAAATTATGTTCAGGAAAATTATAATAAAAATCTGGACTTGATTTTAAGCACAGAGAAATATGAAAAAATTCTTGTGCTCGTCATTTTTGGATACTTGGTATGTTTTTATGAATTGGATTCTTTGTTCTTTCAGTTAAAGAACTTGAACATCTTGACTGGAATGCAAGGATGAGGATAATCATGGGGACGGCTTATTGCATTCAGTACATGCATGATCTGAATCCACCGCTGGCACATTGCAACTTGACTTCAAAAGTCATATTTTTAACAGATGATTATGCTCCTAAAGTAGGCTTCTTTCTCTTCATCAATGTTTTTGCAATATTTTATATCTATGAAGTGCACCCCATTTCTCCCCTTGCTCCGCATTCCCACCCCTCTGCCATTTGCATTTACTTGGAAGCTTTTGAGGAACTGCTAATGAGGAGGGGAAGCACGGTGAAAGGGGAATCATTTTTTAACAAGGATAAATTGAGAATCTAGTGCAAAAAAAGGCGTTTAAAACAGAATTTTAGTATGAGAGGCTTAATTTATTTGACTATTACTAGAGAGTTGTTCTGAAAAATTTCCCTAATTATTGTCAGTCAATTTTCATGAAAGAAACTATCGCTTTTTCAGGTTGCAGAGATTGATTTTTGGAAAGAATTCATGGCCAAGTCAAATAATTTGGAAAATGACTCCGACCATTGCCAACTGCCACCACTTGCTGATGGAGAAACAAATGTTTACAGTTTCGGAATACTGTTGCTTGAAATAATCTCCGGAAAGCTACCATACTCCGAAGAGCAAAGGCCTCTCATTAATGGGGTATCTATCCATTGGAATCACTACTTACTTGTGTTCATTTTTCATTATGGATTAAATCATACTTCTTATTTACTGCATAAGAAACAAATATCTAGCAAATTACACAATATATAATGGTTCGCTATGATGATGATGAAGAAGAAGATTATGCTACTAAGTATCTCATGGAAAATGGTCCCCCTAAGAAATACATAGGAATATAAGGACGACCTAGTACATGAATAGAATGTTTGGTATGCCCCTAAACCCAACTTTTGATGTTTTGCATGGCATTTTTGAGTGGATAAGCGTACAATATAATTATTCTCCATGTAGTCTGACATTTTTAAAGTTTTGAATAGCGTGCCTTTGGTTAGATAATTACTAGCATCTTAAATTTCAACTCTATAATCTAAGATTATTTCGATTTTGTTAGGCTCCTGAATACTTGAACGATATGAGGAAGATCAGCCACTTGATCGATCCAACCTTGAAGTCCTTCAAAGATAATGAGCTCGATGTTGTGTGTGAAGTAATCCAAAGTTGCATTCAACAAGATCCACGGAAGAGGCCAACGATGAAAGAAATCGTTCAAAAATTGCGGGAAGTCATTGATTTATCGCCCGAGGCAGCAGCGCCAAGACTTTCTCCCCTCTGGTGGGCTGAGCTTGAGATCTTATCACAAGAAGCATCTTAAATTTACTTCACGTATAGGGTGCAAGTCAATTATATCTCATTTACTCACTTTTCTTCAACAAAATGCTAAAAGAAATCACAACTATATTTCTTTTTTTATTTCTTTAATTTGTTGTGTCATTCTCCTCATTCGTATTATTTAATTCGTTAATGATATTATCACCTTGGAACAAGTATATATATGTAATATTATACTATTACGTGTTTTTGTGAGAGAGAAAATGGTATGTAAATTGAAGGCAGTGTTTGATAAGAGAGTCGAACATCATGCGGATGTAAATGTTTATATAAATGTTGTTGAATTCCTACATTTGATGTTCTTGTTGCGAATTTGAGGCGAATGAAGTGTGTATTTATTTATCTTAAAATGCTGTTCACCTATAGTTCGGGTTGGATTTATTTTCGGGTGGTTATATTCACACCACTTTTGCTTTTTTTGTTTTTGTTTTTGTTTTTTTGTAAATACACCACATTTTAATTACACTAAATGTCATTAACTTTTATTCACTGTCACACTTGTATTTTTAACTTTTTTTTCCATCACATTCTTATTTTTAAAATTTCATTGATCAGAAAATCTTGTCATTAATCATTGTTTTCTGTCAAAAATATTGTTAACGTGCTTTAAAATAAGGGTAAATTATTTAATTATATTTTGCATTATTATTTATTTTATTTATTATCGGTAAATAAGTGTTTTTACTCTATATCTTAAAGAAAATTTGGAGAAAGACCATAATTAGGAATAATTTATGTTAATTTGAGAATAAAAATACGATAAAAAAGTTTAATACATAAATGTGATAATGTGTAATTTTATTAAGAATTATGCTACAGATACATAATCCGTAACATTACCATTCACATAATGCACAAATGACGCTCTCTATTGGAGAGGAGCCTGGACCCACATATGTATCCGTAGCATAATTTTTTTATTAATATTTCATGCAATTAAATTACAGTCTAATTATTAAAAACTTTGGTATAAATATATTTAGCCTTTATTTTATTTTTTTATCAAATGACACATGAACTTGGTGCAAGGGCGTTGGAACAAAGGAACCTAATCAGCTCTTTAAGCTTTTATGATGGAAATATAAATTTGACTTGACTTTCGAAGTACACATGTTATTCTCTGAATTATTCAAATGGAAGAATTGAAAGTCTAATTCATACATTACCTTATCACATATTCCATACTAAAAAAATATAATTTCTTAAATAAGATTCATTTTTGAGATGCATTTATTTTGAAAATAATAAATGTTCAAGTTCAATCTTGCACTAAAGAATGTAAAGTTACAAGTCTCTTTAAAAGATAAGGGCATAACATTAAGAATGCTTGTTGAATAAATAATTGGAGTATAAAATTCAATATTCTTTGTCGCTATTTAATTAATATGTAGTATTTATTTACGTCTAGGTCCGGTTATTTAATTAATGAAAGGGATATTAAGTACTACATACTCCAAGAGAACTTGAAATTTTTCCTTCGAACAATTAATTTGTATACAAAGATTAATTGAATAATTTTGAAAGTAGAAATTATAAAAGTGCATTTGAAGAATTAGTTTGTACCCTAAAATAATTCAATAGACTTGAATATACATTAAGAAATAAATTTGAATATGAAATCTAAAATAAAGAATTCTCAATGACAAAATGGAACTATTGGAATATTAAATATGTGATAATTATATTCACATCGCAATTTAATTCTGTTGCACTACATTTTAATTGTATTTAATGTACTTCTTAATGCTCTTTAAAAAAATCATAACTTTTTTCATCAAACTCTTATATCTTCAACGTTTTATGAATTCTCACATTGCGTCCATGAAGATGATTTCTTTCAAAATATATTATTTCCACGCTTTAAAATGAGGTATAAATATTTTTGTCGTATTTTATATTTATTTTTTGTTTGAAAAAATAGAATGTGCAAAGAAGTCATTTTACATCTCTCGGTGGATCTCTTGAACAAAAATTGATATCAGATAGGAGATATGCTAATTAATGAAAGATTGAAAATTGAATCAATTGAAAAAAGTTAGAAATATAAGTGTTATAATGAGTAATTATACGAATTATGATGTGAAGAATTTTAGTACATGTATATCAAGATTTATATAATAGGTTATATAATGTCACATGACACTTTACCGTTTGTCAATTTAAAATACAATTAACTTTTTCATTCAATTTTTTTTCTTTACATTATATTATGTACAATTTTTTATGTACAAGTAGAAAATTAGATGATGCGAATCTGATTGCCTATAAATATAAATAGAATAGAATCATCCAATAATGGAATAAATATTATTGATTAATAAAGTGTTGTTTGATTTTAAATAACAATTACTCTCAAAATAAAAAAGAGTAACTAATCTACAAACAAATTTAAAGAATAGTCAAACATAATTGATAATTCTAGTCTCTTGAAAAATTTGGTCGGATCGATTTTGTGGAGTGATCCACTCGTAACAAAAGAACAAGAAAATCCAACTCTATAATTACCTGGATTTCTTTATATTTTCACTTATTTTTGGTTAAATAATAATTATAGGGAACCTTTTTCTTCATTCTTTCTTGGGGAGAGGGAGAGAGAGAGAGACCAAAAAGGAGGAGAGCTGTAATCACATGGGTGCTGTTTTCTTGATGGGTCCTCTCTGTTTATCTTTCTCTCTCTAATTCTTTTCTTACCGACAATCACGAACAAGCCATAAAAGAAAAACCTAATCAAAAGCTAAATTCTTCTTCTTCTCCTTCTGGTTTGATTCCGCGTCGGAATTTTATTTCTTCAGTATTATTATTATGGCCGACGATAAGGTAATAATTTATTTCGTTTTCTATAACTCCATAAAAAGATTGGATTTTTTTTTCTGGGTTGTGTTTATTTAGGAGAAAATTCTGAAAAAATATAGCTAAAATAGTTTTTTCTGTTCATTTTTTTTCCTCCTTGCTTGGTTGTGTTATGGGGGAAGAATAGAAAAGAATTAGCCTTTCTTAATATATATTTTTCGAATTCTGGTAAACAAAATCGTTTTTAGTTTTTGTAAATTTAGATTGGATACAAAATGAAACCCTTTTTAACAAATTGGGCATTATATAATATTATATTATAAATTGTGTCATTAGATTCTCCTTGTTCCTCAAGATTTCATGGATTTTTGATGATTTTTTCCTTGACTTTTTAATTTTTTCAAGAGGTGAATTGCTTCTGGCTTAGATTTCGGGTAGCAGATCAGGGACTAGATTAGGAGTTTGGTTATTTTTTTCTGCTTCTTGATTCATGATCTGATCTTAATTGAACAATTCCTCATACATTAATCCGGGTTCTCACGACGGATGATGAGATCTGGAGTGCCTGTCAAGGTTGCTAGTGCTTATCCTTGGGTACTATCACAAGATAATTTATGATACTTCCTCTGATTGATTCTTGAATTAAGTTGAAATAAATTAAAATTCTTGATCTATTGCGAGCATTAAGGAATTTTGTTTGTTACCTAGTTATATGGTTCCGAATTCCTATTTATTGAGCTAATTCTAAGTTGTTCAAATGCTGTTCTACTCTGCCATAAATTGTTCTTGTTTAATATAATTGCTGTTGTAGGAGATGGCCGATCTTGTAATGGACGGGAATGGTGCTGTCACTGGTCACATAATTTCCACAACCATTGGGGGTAAAAATGGAGAACCCAAGCAGGTAAAACCACTTCTTGAATGCTTATGATCTTGGTGATTCACTATTCATGTATTCATCTATGCAAGTGAATATTGATATATACTTTTGAGCTTGCTCAAACAAAAGGGGAAAATGAAGAGGTGAAATCTAATTGGTATTGGATGATTCTTCATGCAGACAGTAAGTTATATGGCCGAGCGAGTGGTGGGGACTGGTTCATTTGGAATTGTGTTTCAGGTATATCTATATAACTTTGTTGCTATTTTGGTCATTCTGACATTTTTTATCGAACTAATTTTACTAATTTTTTGCTTAACATAGGCAAAGTGCCTGGAAACTGGGGAGACCGTGGCTATTAAGAAGGTCTTGCAAGATAGAAGATACAAGAACCGTGAACTGCAGCTAATGAGGACTATGGATCATCCAAATGTTGTTTCTTTGAAGCATTGTTTCTTTTCAACTACGAGCAAAGATGAGCTTTTTCTCAATTTAGTTATGGAATATGTGCCAGAAACAATGTATAAGGTCGTGAAGCACTATAGCAACACAAACCAGAGAATGCCCCTCATCTACGTGAAACTTTATACATACCAAGTACGTGTAGAACTTCATTATTAGCTATTTCTAATATCCATATCATTTCAACATAATAATTAGGAAATGTATTGTAGATTTTCAGGGGGCTGGCTTACATGCATACTGTTGCTGGAGTATGTCACAGAGATTTGAAGCCTCAAAATGTCCTGGTAAGCGTTTAAGAGTAATTTAAAATTAATAAATTGGTTGAAAAGTTGTAGTCTGTTTAGTAATATTATTTATTTTATTACAGGTTAACCCTCTTACTCATCAGGTTAAAATATGTGATTTTGGAAGTGCAAAAGTACTAGTAAGTGAAACTC
This sequence comes from Fraxinus quadrangulata, assembly GCA_903798255.1. Classification (NCBI taxonomy): domain Eukaryota; kingdom Viridiplantae; phylum Streptophyta; class Magnoliopsida; order Lamiales; family Oleaceae; genus Fraxinus; species Fraxinus quadrangulata. The sequence continues at coordinate 120,754 of CAIGRB010027196.1, forward strand.
TTTCCTGTTCCTGTTTCTATTCCCAGTCTATTTGTTTCCATGAACATCTACACATGATTTATTAGCATTTTCGAAGTTTTCCCTCTGTTGATCTTGTTAGGGAGATTGCAATTACTTGTAGTTTCTTCATGTTTCATGTTATTTTTATTGTTTAAGGTGCTGCCACAAGTTATTTTCTTTAATGCTGCCATTGTGCGGCTGACAACCTGTTTTTACATTTTATATTGTAAAGTATTTTTTTAAAAACTACTCCCCTAAAATAGTCCACCTGCTACTTTATTTTCAATTTTAAAAAAATGACGATTGTGCTTGGTGTGATTTATAATTGACGAAATTCAATCCTAAACAGGTGAAAGGCGAAGCAAACATATCATACATTTGTTCGCGGTTTTACCGTGCTCCTGAACTGATTTTTGGTGCAACAGAATACACTAACTCTATTGATATATGGTCGGCTGGCTGTGTCCTTGCTGAACTTCTGTTGGGACAAGTTAGTAGATTCTTTATATTCGGTCTTTATTGAATTATGATGTTTGTTTATTTGCTTCTTTTGCATTTATATATTGGTCTGATGTAAGATTTAATTATCTAGCCACTGTTTCCTGGGGAGAACGCTGTGGGCCAGCTCGTGGAAATTATCAAGGTGCTACTTCAATATTAACTCTAGAAAGTAATTCAAATTTGTCATAGTTCTGTAGTTTCACGTGCTTTATCTTCAGGTTCTTGGAACTCCAACCAGGGAGGAGATACGTTGTATGAATCCAAATTATACTGATTTTAGGTTTCCTCAAATAAAGGCACATCCATGGCATAAGGTACATATTTTGTTATAAGTTGGTTCTAATTTCTGAGGAAAGAACTTTTTTTTTTTTGGTTCCCGGTTGTATACTTCTTTTTTTTTGGTTATTGTCGTTTGTGGTCACATGATCTAACTTCTATGTCCGGTAGACTATCTTAGGAAATTGCATTTTTCTAATGAACGGGTACATTAATAATGAATGGAGTCCTGATAATCATGAATGAGGTGTGTACATGTAGAAATATCCAAGATGCTTCCACTAATAAGTTTGTCGGGATTGAAATGAGAATATATGAACATAAACGAAGACTTATTTAATTTATTTATTTTATTTACTTGAGTGTGGTGTTTTTCCAAGTTTTTCATTTTTAGAGATAACTCATATAACCCAAATTGAGAATGTTTGGAGCAGAGGTTATGATTGATTAACATTCTAGAGAAAGTTGTTTCTTATAAGGGATGGATGTCTCCGTTTGGTTTCTGAGATGCAGATATAAGGCATTTCTAATGCTAAGGTGGGCCCATAAAATTCCAAGTTGGAAGTGTCACAAGAACAATTTTAAGTGTACCCAATGTTGAGGTTTGGAGGTGGACGTAAGGTTTAACCATGTCTACCTATTTAATGGGAGGAAAGTGAAGGGCGAGGTTAACACTAAACCTTGGCAAGGATTGAGGAAAAGTTGCTAAATTAAAAGAGGAAAAGAACGGAAGATATAGAAATAAAAGATATGGGTCATCTGAGTTGTGAATATGTGATTGTTGCAGTAATGTGTTGTTTACAACAACCATTTTTATCCCTTGCCCTCTGCATACTACATTGGTCTTATAAAGTTTCTTTATATGTAGCTTTAGGTAAAATCATCAACTCCTCTCACGGGTTTTTGTAAATTGTATTGACTTGTACTTGTTAAATCTTACTTTCAGGTCTTTCACAAACGTATGCCTCCAGAAGCAATAGACCTTACCTCCCGGTTGCTGCAATACTCACCTAGTCTTCGTTGCACGGCAGTGAGTTTCTTTCCACACCTTTATTTTCTTAAAGAATTGATTTATTTTTATAATATATTTTTTATGTGCAATTGTGGTTTTGATTGTTGTTTCCTCGATAGAGGAATTAGTACTTCTACTCCCCGAGAAATATTGAAGTATAGTCTTAACATTCCACATGATTATGGGGTCCACCCATTTGATTTCAAAAATAGGATCCATCCCTCTTTCTTCTGATACCTACTGATTCTTTTCATTTGACTGATACTAAATGGCTTGTGATAGTTTTAATTCCAACATCTTTTGTTAGACATTGATTACCCAGTATTCGCACAATTAACCTGCATCTGCACGTATATTTTAAGATATATTTGTTCTTCTATCTGACTAGAATTCTTGTTGCAGCTAGAAGCTTGTGCACATCCTTTCTTTGATGAGCTTCGAGAACCTAATGCTCGACTGCCAAATGGACACCCATTACCACCTATATTCAACTTCAAACAGGAGGTGTGCAGTGTGAATATACGTTCTCTATTCTGTTTTGTCCATGTTCGCATGAATTTTCCAGGCCTTTTATTTATTAATAAGTGCTTGCTTGACTAAGCGTGTAAGTGCTTATAAGCAGTGGATCCCAAGGAATATGTGGTTAAAAAATATATAAAAGTTGTTGGCCTACGGAATGTGGGGATAAAAATAGAGTTTGGCCAGCTTTAAAGTAATTATAAGCTTTGCCATACAAGCACTAAAATGTTTTAATGGATGGAGAACCATTGTTAGAATAGTCCTGTTTATTATATGCATGTACTTTAAATATAGAGAGAACAGAAATTGCATTACTTTGAATTTTTTAAAGTTGATACATTACGGGATAATTCATTTCTTTTTCGTCATTAATAACCAAATGGAAATATAGGAAATCATTTGTTTGATAGTTGAATGTAATCTCGTAGGTGCATATATCCCATGTGGTTGCTTACACACCACATGAATGTTTTTCGTATAAAATTTCTTCATGAATTAACAGTAGTTCTTACATCATTATTGTTTTCCTTTTTTGGGTTATAGTTGTCTGGAGCCTCACCAGAGCTCATCAACAAACTTATTCCCGATCATATGAAAAGACAAATGGGCCTACAGTTTTTTGCATCCCCTGAGGGCATGACGTGAACTGGAGCATTATCGAGTTTTGCTCGTTAGTAGTTAACACGAGGTGGCTAAATCATCTCTAAGCGAGGGTAGCCCCACCAGCAGCATCTCCTGGGCTACAAGGATAAGTACACTAAAGGGCATATATAAGTACTACTACTACCATTATTTCTCTATACCTTACTGTTTTCAGTTTGTTCTTCCTTTTTTTTGCGCAACAATCTCCCGTCTCTCTAAGCAGCACCCCGTAAAAGGGAAAGATCGTTTTGTACATGTTTGGTAGTAACTGACGAGAAAGTTTCCAGCAGACGAAATGTCAAAAGTGTATTAATAGGTAAATCGTAAATGTACCAAAAGCAGCAGCCCGAACAAGAAGGGTGCTGACTATATTTTTTCTTTTTGGTTTGATCTGCTTCTGTTATGCAAACCTGTTGTTAAGGCTGGCGTCTACATGTTGTGAAAGAATGTTGTTGCATTGTGGTCAAGTGAATGTATTTACTTCACGAGTTTCTCTCCATTTGCAACCCACCCCTCCTATGGCATGTTTGGCTGTGCTTAAAGTTACTTTTTAAGTTTTTAGCACGTAAACTAAGTACTTGCTTGGCTAAGCTTTTAAGCGTGTATAAGCAGTGGTTTCTATAGAATGGGTAGTTAAAGTTACATATTAATTGAGGGTTTTAATGAATGTTGTTAAAAATGATGTTTCACTAGTTTATAAGAACACATAAAAGCTTTGCCAAACATAAACTAAGAATCTTTCCATAAAAGTAATTTGAAAATTGTGTTTGACAAACTGATCGCAACTTAAAAGTAAATTTTGTTAATTTCTGTATAAAATATAAATTATGCTATACAAAATGAAAGTTGAAATGACTGTGTTCTTGGTTTTATCATTTTATGTTGTTCTTTGTTGCACAGATTCCATTCCCACATGCATTATCCAAGGAAAAAAATTATGATTTTTCTATCAAAAAGCAAAAATAAATTCAACAGTTTCTTCTTTTTATGTTGACTAGTAAAAGTTAAAATGAATAAAGCAGGTTTGGCTAAGCCAAAAAAAAAAAATGTAAAATAACTTTTTAGGTATATTTTAGTTTCAAATTTGTTTGGACAATTTATTTTTTCTTACTTTCAAATATAAAAAAAAATTATTTAAAAGTAAATCTTACATTAAAACTGAGTTATTTCTAATTATTTATGAATTCTACAAATCGAATAAAATTGTTCTACGTACAATGAGGTTCGATTCAATTTTCTTTTTTATGCATTAGAAAAAAAATTATACAACTTAAATTGTTGTATAAAATTTTCATTTCACTTTAATAATTTTTTACCTGCAAAAGATGTTGATTATTGTAATCATATTATTTCATTTTAATTCATAGAAAATTATTTTAACGATGATAATCAAGAGATTATGAAAGTAATAAACTGTTCACCCCTTGAATAGAACAAACCCAAATCTAACAATTCAAAAACAAACATTTTTTGTAGTAGGAATGGAGAACATCAGAATTTAACTAAATAATTCTATTCGAGTCTAGTTCAATTTGCATGGCAATAGGTAAAATGGAAATGGATCCAAATCTCACATTTCAAAAACAAACCTCTAGTGGTGTCAAAATTCAAATCGATTCATGGGTTGGTCCGCCATAATATGCGGGGCATGTCTGGTTTATATGTTCAAACCAACCCATGAAGACCACCCATAAGCTAGTCTATGATCCAAATTTCCTTAATTTTTAAGCAATTTGTTGAATTTTGGTGTTCTTAAATTATGAAATAATATGGTGAAAGGTTAAGATTCAAGATCATCAAACTCGAAACCCATTATCTTTTCTCATTGCTGTGACAGTTAATTTTGTTGCTTTTCTCTTAAAGTCGTTTTAAGATAGCGTGGATACTGTCAATGGAAGAAAGGAAAGAGCCCGAAAAATACTAAACAACTTACTAGTTATAAGTAAATCTTTTAAGTTTAGCCAACCATGCACTGAATTTGGTAAAGTTGGTGGTATTCAATCTGGAGCACATTGCTTGTTCATATAGTAATTGCAGGTGAATAATAGTAGATTGTCTGTTTGTTTGTGATACCCAAAACTTTGAGGCTTCCTAAGTTCCGGGTGATGCTTCTATGCGGAATTAATCTGCTTGTACGAAAATGTTGACAAATTCTTTGACGGATGTTGTACTCAACATCTGTCAAAGAAACTGTCAAAAAAACTGTACAAGTAGCAGGGCTCTTCTATGTGTACATGGTTCGCCTCTTGGCATTTAATAATGAAAACAAAATGGAAACTTATGAGGTATGTGTTTTCTTGTTAGGATGCTCTACCTTTTATGTGGTCGGTTTTTATTTTCGAAAGGTATGTCATACATATTATGATTGTTGGAAATAAAGAAAGAGGAGATGAAGAAGAGACTAAATTTGAAACTTCATAATAGAAGGAAAAAATCACAAATATCAAGACTTGAACATGTAATTAATGTTGTCTTAAATGATATTTGGCTTATCTTGAATCTAGATTGCTTGTGGGTAGCACCGTCAACTAGTTTTAAGGATTGAACAAGCCTTTGAAGAGTTAATCACCAACGAATTAATGAATAATTCTTAAGAACAAGAATAATTTGGAATTTCTGGAATTTTTTAGCTATTTGAAGTTTGTAATTGGATGTGGATATTTTTGTATCAAAAACTCATATATACAGTACAGGTTGATGAAAAGACACCATTTTTCATCAAAAATCTAAATCAGAAATAAATCTCACGGCTAGTTTTTGGAGGCCTCCCGAAAAGTTGGGAGGACCCAGTTTGAAGTAGACCAAAATCTACTTTAGGCTTGATTTCTGGCGCCACCCGGATATACTGCCGGTCCCCGAGTGCTGCAATGCCAGAGGCAATATTTGCTTCTTGCTAATTTTCACTTCAGTTCTTTCTTCGTCTTTTTCTGTCAATTATAACACGACTTTTTTGACTTGAAAAGTCTCCAAATCCTCATCACTTTATGGTTATATAATTGAACTACTATTACAATTATGCAATGTATTTTTTTTAGAGCCACTATTTAAATCCACCATTGTTATAGGGATTGTTGAATTCTTACCTTGGAATAAATGGAAGAAAACGGATTGACATTGCTCTTCGATGCATAGCAAGTATACATAGACCCAGTCTCTACCTTACGTTTTCACCAATTTCGACCTACCTTTATTTATTATTTATGGGATATTTTTTTGGAGAGCTTTGAAACTTATTCTAAAAAATTCTCTCTAGCTTCTACATACATATATATATCCACTTTATATTTTTCATCAAAAAATGTATGAACATAAATAAATCTAAATAAAAATGTATCACTTAAATTAATCACTAATATTTGTTTTTGACCTTTTTATATTAATTTCGAATTTATGTTAACTAAAACCCTAATATTCATAAAATATCCTCTTCAACTAAAGTCAAAAAAATAATGGAAGAGATACCATTAGGGCAAATATAAACAGACATAACAATATATGAGTTTGTTTAATTTTATTGTGGGTGATTGATTAATTTAGTATGCGAAGGATTCTTGATTTTTGTTTGGCTTATTTGATAATCTGCCTTTTGAATTCAAGTAGTATCAATAAGAAATTTAATTCCAAATTATTTGAGTTTTTTGTTGAGATTATCATTTCTTTCCTTGAATTTAAAACATTGATGGCTATATTTTCTATTAAGATTATCAAAACAAGAATTTTAATTTTTGCTGGGATTATCTTCTTCTTTTTTCTTGATTTTTTTAAAATTCAAAACAATAGTGGCTAATTTAGTGGGACTATCAAAACAAATAAAGAAATTTGACAGTGCTTATATAGAATTTAATGGGAAGGATTATGAATGAACTACAATGGGAAGGAATTTAATGATGGTTATACATAATTACTTTACTGTATACTTTCATTATACACAAAATATGGCATAGCTTATCTTTTCTGTGAAAGAAATATGGTGTGAAGAAATTATCAAAACAAGAAAAAAAAAATTGTCAGTGCTTTTCTTTTATATGAAAGTTGTCATGGCATTTGTCAGTGCTTATTGATGCCCTCTCCAATTTACTCGTTTGGTCATTTATCCAAAACTGAGGAACAAAAAGGAGATTGCTAGTCCGATTTCTACATCATTAATTGAGCAACAAGTCAAGAAAAAGACAGAGGGTCATCCGTCTTCAAATAAAAGAGCTTGAATCTCATTTTGATGATTACTCTAGATTGGATGGAAATGTTTACAAGGTCCATGAATTGATTCACTCACTCTCTCATTTTAATGGTTCTATGAGTCAAGAGTATTGGATGACGATGTCAAATGTGGTCACCTTATTACTTCAAGATATAAGATTATTCTTGTTTACTTGAGCCAACAATAATGTCTTACATTTCTTCCACTTTGGGATGAACCACTTGCAATCACAGCTCGTAGGATTGTTGCATTTAGATTTGTCAATGGTTGCCATTTTGTCTCGGTAAATATCTATTAACTCAATTAATTTTTTAATTAACTATTTGATATTTTTACTTATTTTTTTCATGTAATTGTGTGCAGGTGAGTTGGCATACTAGTGGACCAATGCCACCTATTGCTTTTAATTGATACAAGTACCATCATTCATGTGTAGAAGGTTGGGCTACAACATATCACTTTTTATGTTCCTAGCACAAGATGTAGCTATATTAGAAATAATTGACTTGGATAAACCATAAGACTCCTATTATTGCTTGACAAGTTGTGACATGCTAAATTTAAACAAATAATATGAATTTTTCCTAGTTAGATGGTGCTACTAGTGTCACTGTCTTTTGTTTCGTTTTATTTTGAATATACTCTTTTTAACTTGCTTGTTATTGTTTCATTTTATTTTTATTTTTCGTTCGAGTGTCACTATGCACTTTAGTGGTACCATTTGTAAGAGATGGGAAACGACGTCTTTCCAAGAGTACTACTATCAACAATTGCTTTTTAGGAACTTCATATTATAAATATATTCGAATTGCATAAAGGTTAACTGGTTGAATCAAGTTCCGTAGAATGAATTATTACAATTTGTTGAATGAAGTGATATAAATTCTTTTGGAATACTAGTTCTAGTGTTTGATGTTCCACGGAAAGCATGCAAAGAAAAGAATTGTTTTTCAATATTTTGTAGAGAATTGTCTCTTTATCAGATTTTTATGGTGGTCAACAAAAGGCCAATATCTTTGATCAAATTTCTTCCCTTTTAGTGGAATAAATGCAACGAGACCTTTCAAATTATTATATTCGATTTCAATAAAATAATAGAATCCATGTCACATTGAGAGTGATGGTTATTAATTATTAAACTGTGCGAATGTTGATGTCTTTATGCAATGGGGATGATTATAGTGTTTTTAAAAGATTTTGAAACTGTAATAAGAAAAGGTTTAGTGTGTGATACTTTTATGGGTTAAATTCACTGGTAGTCACCTAACTTTATACTTGGTGTCATCTAGGCATGTCAACGAGTCGAGCTCGAGCCCAAAAAAAAGCTCGAGCCGAGCCCGAACTTTTTTGGCCCAAGCCGAGTTGAGTCCGGGCAAAAAAAAAAAAAGAGGCTTGGCCCGAACTTTTAGCTCGAGTCTTAGCGGGCCAAGCCGAGCCGGCTCGGGTTTTATATAAAAAAAAAAAATTTAAATGCTGCATACTGGGCAGCTAAAATGCTACTCGCAGCTGCTGGCAGCATATTTATGCTGCCCAGCAGGCAGCTATTAATTTTTTTTTTTTAATAATATACGGGCCGCCTTGGGCTCGGGCCAATGCCCCCAAAATGGGGCTCGGCCCAAGCCTCGGCTCAGTGCAATCGAGTCCGATCCGGGCCCGGCTCGAGCTTTTTTCGAGCCGAGCCCGAGTAGCCCGAGCTTTTTTGTCATCCCTAGTGTCACCATGACCGTCAAATTTGATTTTGTTTCACAATAGTCACATAATTTTATACTTAATATTATTATGATCACTCAATTTTATTTTATTTCATCAAGGCCATCCAATTTCATATAACTTTCACTATGGCTACCCACTTGCATATAACATTTCACCCGGCATCTCAACTTATTTTTACCATTTTTATTAATTTTAAAAGGGGTAAAACGGTAACTTTGCATTATATATAAAATAAATTTAGTGAAAATGATTAAAAGAAGTTGGGTGGCCATGGTGAAATATTATATGAAATTTGATGGCAATAGTAAAATAAAATCAAATTAGCTGGCCATGGTAATAATAAGTATAAAGTTGGATGACCATGGTGAAACATAATCAAATTAGGTGGTCATGGTGACACTAAATATAAAGTTTGGTGGCTATTGATAGATTTAACCATTGTTAAAAAAGAGAGAGGGATTAGAGAAGATATGTGTGCGATTTTTTCGTGTAATCCTTTTTAATTCATCATAATGAATTGTTTGAGCGACAAGAGATGAAGTAATCTAACATTGAAATGAACAACTATAAATATTGTGTGTTCTTGAGTGTTTATTTTTCTTTCTTCGAATTAATTGTTTTCTATAAAATAGAATTAGCGTTTATAATTTTCAACTCTCGATAATAATAATATCTTTTGAGGAGCATTTCTCCCCTTACCAGCTTCAAAATTAAAATATAAAGACTAGTTTTCCGAGATTATTTTTAATTCAAAAATATAGAATTAGCGCTATTATCCACTTGGAAGTTATTTTCTTTTATTAAGAGTAGCAAAAAACATAGTGTTTTTGAAGTAATTCACCTAAAACTTTAACTTGTTCAATTTATGACTTTATAGTTGAAGGAAAGGAGTATTTGATGCTTAAATTTCTGTTATTCATAAAAATCAATAGAAACTAGATAGTGATCATGTTGCGGTATTATTTTGGAATCAAAGAAATTTCGATAGTTTTTTCTTTTATT
>CAIGRB010027197.1:0-21700 GCA_903798255.1 Fraxinus quadrangulata
ACTTTGTCTCAAGAGGTCTATTCCTTACACAATCGTTTGAGCAATTTTTAATTGTTAGCGACAACCCACGCGAAACAATGTGAAAAAATAACCGAAGAAATCTGTAAAGAATTTATATAAGTGTAAATGAGATAGGAAATCATCGAAGCGTTGATAGAAATTTGTTTTTAGTAACCATTTTTTATGACTGATTGGCCTTGTTGCATCTTTATAAAATTCAAGTCGAGAATATGAATAATCACACTTTATTGATTTTTCGTCAATCATATTTACAGATTATACAAATTAATCCTATATCGACATTACAATTACAGAGTGGATATATTAATCTATTAGCAGAAGAAATTTTTTAATACTCTCGAAGTATGAAACCTAGCTGTTTTTCTTACTATTTACTTGATATGTATTCATGTGTGGGTCCCAATTAATAGTGTTATCTCCATTATTTAATACGATTGTTAATTAAATAATGATATGAAGTATTGAGTACTCCATACCATGATAGTAGGAAGTTTTTCTTAAATGCACAAGATTACAAAATATTTCTCGATTTGAATTTGTGTATAATATTATTTTATTAAAAAATATATAATTGCGTACAAAAGACTGTTCAGCTTCGTCCTATATTGAAACCACCCTAATAAACCAATGGACTATACGAGTCTGTTCAACTCCTTGAAACCTTTTCTTCATTGAGAAAATCCAAGTTTTCTAATTAATTTATGAATCACGATTTTTCTTTTATTATTACTATTGACGTAGACAGCCTTATTTTATTCAAATTTGCAATTAGTTACGTGATGAAAATTGATGCACTATGATTGCATCTACGATTATACAATTGATGGGACGATTCAACGGTACTCAAAATAACTTTCGTGTGTATCTCATTTTTCTTTATGAGCTAAAATGGATAAATAATGGATCAACATGGATAAGAATTATGTTCTAAAAAAAAACAAATTTATTTCTTGTAAGAAATATTTGTAGAACAATGGATAATTATTGATTATAAGAATACATAGAAGCATAGATATCAGACTGGACAATGCAGCAGGTCAATAAGTTAGTGTTTCAACCGGCTGGTCATTGCATAAAAATCTACAAAAAAATATGAAATATAAATTTTTTTAGGGGCAAAATTAAATTTTTTAATTTATTTTTTACTAATTATTTAGGTTTATAAAATAAAGTAAATTGTTGAACCAAAGTTTTTTAAGAAAATATTTTATAAAAGTTATAAATGATTCATTAGATAGATATAATTATTGCACACAAGTAACACTAAAGCACTTTATATTCAAGTGGTGAGAAATCCATTATTTTTCTTTAAAAGTTCAAGGTTTAATTCTCTTGAACCCAAAAATTTTGTAAGAAGATTTCAAAATCCAATCAAACCGGTCGATCGGGCCGAGTAAATTGCCGATTAACTCGGTCAAAGTCAGATTTTAACCGAGTCAAGTACATTTCTATCAAATTAATCTACCCGACCCGGTCAAGGGTTCGGGACGTCAATTTTCCGGACTGACCGGCCGATTTTTGTAACTATGCATAGAAGATAAGTTTTACTTACATTAGAAATCTGTAAGTTGATCAATTTATAACTTTCATGGACACCATATATATGTGGTCCATCGTTATTATAAAATTACAATACACTTCTAACTCTCTTATATTTCTTTCTTGTTCTTTTAACTCATTCTCGGAGGGAAAAGAAAAGAGATGATTTTGACTTAATTAAAGAAACATATCAACCCAATTGCAATATCTAAAATTAAGATGAATTGTCAAGATGTCTGTTTAGTTGATAGTGCAACTATACATATAATTCTTCAAAACAAAATGTATTTTTTGGATTAAAATTAGCAAAAAATAAATAAAATGCTAATATGATATTGGTGTATCATATATCATTAAAGATTCTAGAAGAGCCAATATAAAATTTTATAAAAAAAACAATGCACTTTATTCCATAAAATCTAGAAGAAATTTACTTTTATTTCACTACATGAATACTGCGTTGAAACAATACAAGAAAAATAATAAATGAATATATTAGTGTGACTTCTTTTTTATCTAACTAGAAGCATACAAAATAAAAAGTACTAACACTCGGTCAGTGACGAATACAGACATTTTGAGTTAAGAGACACAATTAAACGTACAAAAACGTTGTTAAAAAAAATTAAAGTATTCGATATTTTATTACAATTATTTTATAATCATTCTCATATTTTGATAACGTTTTATAATTACATGTGTCTTCTGAAACATTCAATTTTGCTTTAACATTGTTCTTTCTCCTTTGACTTGTTTGTTTGCTTTCCTGATGTTTACTCCCACTCTCTCTCTCTCTCTCTTTTTTTTTTCTCTCTATATGGCTCGTTTCAATTGCCTTCCACTGCAGCCTGCAATTTCTCCATATGTCTTGGGAACCATACTAACACCTTCATTTGTTGTTTTCATTAACTACAATTCATCCCGCAAAAATTAGGAAGTTTTGTCTGCATATTGTGTGGTGTCATCTCTTAACAATTTCTTCATCAAAGTTCTGATGTCATTTCGTAGAACACAAATGGTCACACTCACGAAAACATTCCAAAAGAAAAAGTTTGTTCTCTTGAATAAATTAATTATTATCCAGCATACTTTTTTCTTACAATCGTTTCGATCTTTTTCTCAATGGAAACCCAAAACTCCTATTTATAGTACTTGTACAAAGAATATTCTATTTAATGTGCACACATAAATCCAGCATACTATTCATCTAACATTATAGTTGAATTTATGCACTCTAGATCTAATAATTTTATGCGTATTATGAATTCTGTTAATATAATATATTCATGATCTTCTTCTAAAATCAATGGTAAATGGACTATCAATGTATTATTTTTAACATTTATGATTGTTAAATATATTAGTTTTATTTTATCTTAAGGGTAGATTAGTCATTTTACTTATGTTAGTATTTACAAAGCTTTTGTTTTCTTGTATTTTCAATTATTCCATTAATCAATAGAATCCTAGCCTCATTTTTTGTTTTTCCCTCTATATTTTTGTATTATTGGTTTAACATGGTATCAGAGCCACCATCTTATGAAATTTGTTGTTAAAGAATTTTATATCTCATCTATTGACAACCGGTGTTTCGGTAGACATCATGTGATTTCTTGAATGAATTTTTTTTCGTTTGGAGTAAATTCTCGACAACGATTTGAACTAGATTCATCACCAATTACACGTTATTCTCAATATAAAGGTTCGTGCTTTTTATTTCGTATTCAATTTTGCAAAAAAAAAAAAAAAAAGAGAGAGGGAGAGAGAGATTGTGAATTATATTGTACACGTATGTTGATTTTGGATACCGCCTCACCGAGTTACCGTCTGGAAAGAAATTGAACTGGTTGAATATGCACTGCTGCACTGGTGTCAGAATTTGGAATTCATTTAAATTGGTTGGATAATTTCAAAGTTGGGAATTTGTTTGACTTGGTGTGCACAATTATAGTAATTTGGAATTCAATTGGTTGGATTATTTCAAAGTTGGGAATTGGTTTGAATTGGTATAATTGAATTGGTTTTGGACACTAACTGAGATTTGGCTTCCCTTAATTCTCCTTATATTGTTTATTTTTTATATTGGTCGTTATTTGTTTATTTCGCAGTGATTGAAAGTTGGGATGATTCTCTTCAATCTATTAGTGTGCAATTAAATGGGAAGAATTATTCTTATTAGAGTTATGTGATGAGAAATTTTTTGAAGGGCAAAAAGATGTGTGGTTATGTTTCGGGCACTTCTGTTAAACCAAAAAATGACAAGGTCGTCAATTATGTGGAGTTGGTAGATATTTGGGAATCTGATAATTCGAAAATTATTATTTGGATTAATAATTCTGTTGTACAGTCGATAGGCACACAATTGGCTAAGTATCATACTGCAAAGGAAGTTTGGGAGCACCTGTCTAGACTGTATACACAGTCTAATTTTGCAAAACAATATCAGTTAGAGATAGATATTTGAGCTCTTCAACAGAAAAATATGACTATTCGGGAATTTTATTCAGCTATGACAGATTTATGGGATTAATTAACACTTACAGAATCTGCAGAATTACAAGCATTTGAACCTTATATCGCCCGACGGGAAGAATAACGACTGGTTCAATTTTTGATGGCGCTACGTGATCATTTTGAGGGATTTCGTGGAACAATATTGCATCGCAGTCCTCTTCCTTCTGTTGATTCCGTGGTTAGTGAATTGATGGCTGAGGAAATACGCCTTAAATCTCATACAGACAAGGGGACTACTCCATCATCTACTACTCCATCTGTATTCGCAGCACCTCAGAGGTCACATGCCAGTAATCAAAGTAGGTCGCATTTAAATGTTGAACGTGATGAATGTCATTTCTCTAAGCAGAAGGGTCATTGGAAGGGACAATGTCCTCTATTGTTAAATAGAACTACACAACAGCGGCCCCAACAACATCAGCAAAGACAGGTTCCTCCTCCATGGAGATATGGAAACCAACCACTTCAACATAATACAGCAATGGCTGTACCATCAGTCGATCCACTAATCTTTGAGCAGTTTCAAAAGTTTCTAGCATCACAGTCAAACGCCACACTGCCACGTGCAATAGCTGCCTCTTCCATAGGTTTGTCATCTTCTAGTTCTTCAGGTATATCATCCTCTTTGTGGGTCTTAGATTCTGGGGCTTCCCATCATGTGTCACCTACTTTATCATTTTTTGTTTCATTATCTTCTAAATCTCTTGTGTCTATTGTGACTGTTGACGGCACTTCTATGCCTATAGCAGGAGTTGGTTCCATTGATACACATTGTTTATCTCTCAATAATGTCTACCATATTCCTAGTCTTACCTTAAATCTTGTTTCTATTAGCCAATTATGTGAATCTAGATATCCAGTCTCATTTTCTTCTTCTACTTGTTATGTGCAGGATCCACAGTCTCAGAAGCTGATTGAGATCGGTCGTAGGCAAGGGGGACTCTATGTTTTGGATAAGCTTAAAGTACCAGAAATTACAGCTTCTAGTGTTGATTTGTCATTCTTTCGTTTGAGTCATTTATCTTCTGTCTTTTATTTATGACATTCTCGCATTGGTCATGTTTCAGCATCTCGTTTAAAGTTCTTAGTTTCTACAGTAGTATTAGGAAAATTGAAAACAAATGATATTTCTGATTGTAATAGATGTAAATGGGCAAAATTCTCTGCATTACCTTTCAATAAAAGTATTTATGTTTCTATCGTCCCATTTGATCTTGTTCATTCTGATGTAGGGGGACCTTCTCCCGTTACCACTAAAGGGGGGTTCACGATATTATGTTTCCTTTATTGGTGATTACACTCGTTATTGTTTTTTTCTTATGAAACGTCGTTTTGACTTTTTTAGTATTTTCAGTACATTTAGATCACTTGTGAAAACTCAACATTCTGCTATTATCAAATGTTTTCGATGTGATTTGGGTAGAGAGTATACTTCTAATGCCTTTTCTGATTTGCTTGCTTCTGATGGAACCATTCACCAAAGTGCTTGTACAAATACTCCCGAACAAAATTGTGTTGCTGAAAGAAAACATAGACATATTGTTGAGACGGCTCGTTCTTTTCTACTCTCTGCTTCCACTCCTAGTGAATTCTGGGGAGAAGCTATTCTTACTGCTACTCATTTGATTAATAAGATCTCAACCTCACATAATTCAAGTTTATCTCCTTTTGAGAAGTTATATGGATATGTTCCTGATTATTCTTCCTTACGTGTCTTAAGTTCTACCTGTTTTATCCTACGATCTCATGTTGAGCGTAGTAAATTATCATCTAGATCTGTTGTATGTGTCTTTCTGGGTTATGGTGCAGGACAAATGGTTATCGTTGTTTTGATCCAGTTGGTCAAAAAATTTATGTTTCTTGTCATGTCGTTTTCCTTTAACATATATCTTTCTTTACTATTCTTCCTAGTTCTCATAACATGACTAAGTCTGATCTTATTTACATTAATCCATTTGATGTTGATACTAAAATTGTCCAACCTCTTGTTCCACACACATCTACTTCCACCTCAGATCATGATTCTTGCAGGGTTCCTATTGATAGTTCTACAGATACTTGTACTTTGGCTCCTAATACTTCAATTGTTCCCTCTCCTCCTATGGCTGCCCAATCACCTCTTGAGACTGGGGCTCCTTCTCCTTGTTATCCAACGCGTACTCGTAAGTCCTCTCAATTACCAGACTTTGCTTACTCTTGTTATTCTGGCTCTTTAATTTCTTTTTTAGCTTCTATTAATCGTCTTTCTGAGCATTTGTCCTATAGAGAGGCAGTTTGTGAACCACTTTGGCAGGAAGCTATGGCTGAGAAACTTACTACTCTGCATTAGACACATACTTGGGACTTAGTATTTCTACCGCCAGGAAAAAGAGTAATTGGTTCTCGTTGGGTCTATAAAATCAAAATCAAGTCAGATGGATCCGTTGAAAGATATAAGGCCTGATTAGTTGCAAGGGGGTATTTTCAAGAGTATGGTATGGATTATGAGGAGACTTTTGCACCTGTTCCAAAGATGACTACTGTTCGTACTTTTATTGTCGTTGCTTCTATTCATCGATGGAGTATATCTCAGATGGATGTTAAAAATACATTATTGAATGGAAATCTATAAGAAGAAGTCTATATAATTCCCCATTCTGGTGTTTTTCATCAACCTGGTGAAGTTTGCAAACTTCAAAAAGCTCTCTACGGTCTCAAACAGGCACCTCGAGCTTGGTTTGAGAAGTTTTCCACTGTGATTACTTTACTTGGTTTTCATCATAGTCATCATGATTCAGCTTTATTTTATAGATTTACAGTCGTCGGTCGTGTTTTGCTTTCTTTATATGTTGACAACATGATTATTAATGATGATGATATTGATGGTATTGCAGAATTAAAGTCAGAGTTAACTCGTTGCTTTGCAATGAAAGATTTAGGTTTACCCTGTTACTTTCTAGGTATTGAAGTTCCATCTTCTCCTACAGGTTATCTTCTTTACCAGTCCAAGTACATAGCAAATATATTTGAGCGTGCTTGTCTTACTGATAATAAGACCGCTGATACGCCTCTTGAGCTTCATGCTCGATATTCTTCTTCTGATGGTTCTCCATTATCTAATCCTAGTTTATATCGTACTATTGTTGGTAGCTTGGTTTATCTCACTATCACTCGTCCAGATATTGCACATGTTATTTATATAGTTAGTCAATTTGTTACTTCGCCTACTACAGCTCATTGGGCTGCCGTTCTTCGCATTTTAAGGTATCTTCGTGGCACACGGTTTCAGAGCCTTTCTCTTTCCTCTACTTCATCACTAGCATTGCGAGCATATTCTGATGCTGATTGGACTAGTGATTTTACAGATCATCATTCTACCACTGTATTTTGTATCTTTCTTGGGGATTCTCTTATTTCTTGGAAGAGCAAGAAGCAAGATATTGTTTCTAGGTCTTCCACGGAAGCAGAGTATCGTGACGTGGCCTCTACTATATGTGAGACTGTTTGGTTACGTTGGCTGCTTACAGATATGGGTGTAATTCTTCGTCAACCCGCTCCATTGTATTGTGACAATAAGAGTGCAATTCAAATTGTGCGCAATTCAGTATTCCATTAGAGAACAAAACATATTGAGATTGATTGTCATGTCACTCGACATCATCATCAACTTGGTACTATCACATCACCTTTTGTTCCTTCCACCATGCTAATTGCTGACTTATTTACAGTCACATTCGCCCCCCGGGGCATAGCTCAGTGGTGCAAATGACAAGAGTGAGGTAGTCTCTACTGAGCTGGCAGCCGCAGTGTGTGGGTTCGATTCCTGCCTCTTACAAGGTTTGGAATTGGACTCTTTGTGGGCACCAGTATGACAGCTCTTGTACCCTGGTCTACTGAGACACATCCCGTGATTTACCTCCTCCACAATGCTCTAGGGACGGGGCGGTGGGGGACCCTCAAGGTTGAGGTTTAACCTTTATTTACAGTCACATTCTATTTCACGATTTCGTTTTTTGTTTGGCAAACTCTCAATACTTCTTACAACAGCATCATGAGTTTGAGGGGAGATGTTAAATATATTAGTTTTATTTTTTTTAAGGGTAGATTAGTGATTTTACTTATGTTAGTATTTAAAGCTTTTGTTTTCTTGTATTTTCAATTAATCAATAAAACCCTAACCTCCTTTTTTGTTATTCTCTCTATATTTTTGTATTATTGGTTTAACAATAATAAGTCTAGATAAACTTCAGAAGATATCAAGAGGTAAACTTTCATATTTAAATACACTCAACTTTAAAAGTCAAAATTATCAGGAAAAAATCCTAAGGTGGGCAAATATGAGCGATAAATTATATATTCTCGAATCTATATGCACTACTTGATCAAATGACTATGAAAAAAATCATATATTACACAAAATTACAACATGATTGTATGCTCCATCAAACAGTGCTTCATGAATAGAGTGAATGATGAGAATTAATAAGATATATGCCTTAAAGTAATATATATAATTCAGAAAAATGGTGGGTCACGTGACCGACCTTTGGTTCGCCCATGCCTCTGTCATGCATTATTATGATAACAATTGAATCAAATAGCGTTACAAACTTGTAACCCACAGAGTTTTACTTTGGCATGATATCGACTTGGACACCAATAAGGTTTCAAAAATTCCTATTCAATTTGAGAGAGTTTTAACTTTTCCACAAGATTTATCAATTGCTTATACAAGATGCACACACAGTGCAATCAAATTGCGATGAATGGTGGGATTTCTGGGAAATAGGTGGGGATGGGATTTTTGTAATCAAATTCTAAGGTCGGTAATGGATTGTGAATTATACTAATTTCATGATCATTTCTTGCATTTTTAGATTACTGAATCTGGTAGTGGCGGATGGCCTATAGACTTTACCATCTGGGCGGCTTCTGGAGGATGTGAAATTATTATTGGTAGTGGAAATAATTGAGGTTGAGGCGATGGAGGTGGAGGTGGAGGTGGAGGTGGAAAGTAAGGTTTTGTATAGTGGGGGAAGGTTTGGATGTGCCACCTTGGATATGGACAAGGGGATGGCACGAAGTGAAAATTAGGGTAAAATCTGAAGAAAAAAAAAGTAAAAGGTTTGGAATCACTGTTGCAATTATCCCTTTAGGTAATGTCTCTATGTTTTCCTTCTTTTTTCAAGAGATTCGCATGATAAACAATAATAAGCTTCGAAAGACTGATAATACACTTCGATATAACCGTGACTACATTAAAATATTTTATTGACGTCAAATCTAATTCAATCATTGTTCGTATTAATTTTTGTTGATCTCTTGTAGCTTCTCGTATATAAATGAGTTACATACTTATTTCGTCAATTATAACTTTCTCATGTCAAATGCAAGATTATGTATATGCATAGTTAAGAACGTCAGAAGAGGTGTTGAAATTCGAATTTGAAAGGAATTTATTAAATAACTCTTATATGTATGCATATAACAAATACAAGTTGTAGAAGCTTTCAAAACAAATATAAAATTTGTAGAAGATCAAAAGTTGAAAGCGCATTAAGCACGTAAAAGGTGTTCTTTTTGAGCAATTTTAGGCACGGCCGGACTTGAAATCGAGTTTAATTAAGCAGTGTGAGAATAGAGGCGAACAGGAAGACCCTTGGCAGGAATGGGCATTGGATTAACGACAATCTTCTCATCTGGAATTATTTTCTCCCACTTGAACCTTTTCACAAGATGGTGCATGAAAACAAGAATTTCGAGACGGGCATACTCTTTTCCAGGGCACATTCTAGGTCCTCCACCAAATGGAACAAATGTGTAAGGAGCTGGTCCAGATCCATCAAATCTTGAAGGATCGAATTTCAGTGGCTCGGGGAAGAACTCGGGATTCCTGTGTGTCGAATTTGCACTCCAGTATAACTGCGAAAGGTAAGGAAACGACGCGGGATTAATAAGTATATACTGGCTTGTATGAAATGAATAAGAACATACTTGTGTGCATTATTTACCTTCCATCCCTTTGGAATTTCGAAACCGTTGTACATGAAATCAGTAATGGCTTCTCTGAAAGCTCCTTGGAGGGGCGGTGCAAGTCTCATCACTTCACATGCCACATTCCATGAATATTTCATTTTCTTTATGTCTTCCCAGTTCAGCAACTCACCTGGAGCTTTTGATTTGGCAATCTCTATTTGTTCTGATCATTGAAAAAAAATTAATTTTAAGAATGAAAATGATGGGGAATGTGTGTGGGGTGGGGGTTGGATGATTTGAGACTTACCCTTGTAGACTCCCTCATATACCTCAGGCAACTCTGCAAGAAACTTGATAATGAAAGTGCATGCAGAACTAGCAGTATCATGGCCTCCAATAAGCAGGCCTAAAATCTTATCAGCAACATCCAATTCATGCATGAATTTTCCATTTTCATCACTAGTCAAGAGCATGTGTGACAATATATCTTGTGTTGGTGATGCCTTTCCTTCAGCTAAATCAAGTTTTCGCTGTTTGATTATGGCAACAAGCTCTTTTCGGATGAAATTTGAGGCCTTGATGGCACGATTAAATGGCGTTCCGGGCAAGTCTATGGGAAGGGAAATAAGTCCAGATGCTAAAAGGTCGAAAGGATCAGCAAATTTAGCAACATGGTTGGGATCTTCGACGCTTACAAACAAACGGCAGGCCAGCCAGAAAGTGAATTTCTTTGCAAGAGGGAAAACAACAATTTCATTCTTGTTTTCCCAGTCATCAGCAAAGTGTCTTTGTGCAATATGATCCATTATACCAATGTATCGTTGTAAGGCTTCGGGTTTGAGGAAATTCGGTAGCATTTTCCGCATTTTTATGGCCTCTTCTTTTGATGAAGATTGATTAGAAGATGGGAAAACTTTGTCAAAAGATGCAGGCCACCATGCTTGGACAAGTTTATTCTCATTTGAGAACAAAAACTTATTACCAGCAGCACCACAGAAAACAGCAGCCTTTTCCCCAAGTAGATGAGTCCTGAAAACTTTGGATGAGTACTTCGCCATCCTATCGTAAATGAACTTTTCGGGGTAACCCTTCCACCCAGTGGTGAGAAACTCGATGGTTTCACCGACCACAGGCCAACCATTCTTGCCCGGAGGAAGCATCCCAGATGAGTTCGATTTGTTCTTGTAGAAGATGAAATTGAAAGAGAAGAATACAGAGGAAACAAAGAGGCCAAGGAGAGACATATAGAAGAACTCCATGTATTTTGTTTTGATTAGTATCTGATGATTTTGTTATTGAATTTAGACACCTATATAGAGGGAAAGAGAGTCAAAACTATGTAGTGATACTAGAAAAGTTAAGTGTGGGAATATTGAAGTCGAGTAAGTTAGGAAATCAAGGAACAAAGTCCTATGGAGTGGCTTTATTGGTTGAAATATACAATATATAATTGGCATCCAAAATGCCTGTTTTTATTTGCTTTTGCCTATGTCTAAATACAATCTTCTTTTAAATATCTCCAAGTTGGAATTGTTGAATCCCAATAGCACTATGGAAACAATTTCACATCTAAGGAGATAAGATGTAAATTTTCACTATAAGTTAGGTCGTGACATAAATTTTCTTGTTTACAAGAAGAAATAATTTGTACCAAGTAAAAAGTAAGGTTGTTACTAATATTATACGAGAAGAAATTATTCAGTAAGTCGAAACTATAAGTCGCGCTGAGCCCCATTTCTTCCATCTACAAAGAAAAGTTGCAGGATGATATTATCGGTTGATCCTGGAGACAAAATATTGCAAATGTTCGTTGAAAAAGAAATTTTTATGGAGTATAGATTACTAACTAATAAAATGACCTTTTTTTGCTGAAGTAACTTGGCTAGTGGCAATAGGACTTGTTTGTATTAGAAAGGTTTTAGTTCATTTGAATAAACTAAAAATATGAATCCCTTGTTTTTAAAAAATTGATTCAATTTGACATAATAACAAGGAAACCGCTGTTATATTATTTTTTGAAACAACCAGATGATGTTTTATTGGCCCGAATCAGAGGCAATTAAACTTACAATGCAAGGGAATTTCTGTTATATTATCATATACATGTTCAATGGCGTGGGCTACTTCGTTTCCCTAGTGAGAAACAAAACACTAAGCTCCCGTTCGGCCGTCAAATTAAAATTTTTGAAATAATATTTTTTTTTTTTGGAGAATATGTTGTTAAAAAAGAAGGAATTTTTTTTTATTTACGTGTAATATTATTTTATGGAAGATTGTATTGTTGAAAATAAGAGAAAAATAAATTTTTGGGATAATGGAAACCAAACGGAGGGCTAAGAACCACCGTTGGTGTTAGCAAGGATCTAATATTCTGCAACACCGTTGCATTTGAAACCTAACTCAATTTTCCTTGAGACCTAGTACTACTTCAAGCGTCTTTGTCTCCACCATATCTATGTGTACGTAGACCACAACTTCCTTGGCAAATGTTAGTGTATCATGAATTTATTAGGAATTAGAAACTCTAATTTTATACCACCAATAACAATAAAATCGCAATAAGGAAAAGAAGACATAGAAGAACACGCAAGTCACATGTCCTATTTTTTTGTGGAACTTTTATAAAAGGCTAGTCAAGCCTCTCAAAACATTTTTAGAGCAAAAGTTTTTGGGGCTTAACTTACTCTAAAAAAGTTTTTAAGGCCTCTTTTAGGTGAAAATGTCCAAATTATCATTTTCTATATTGTTGAAATGTATCAAATGTCCTAGACATATAATACCCATTTTTTTCAAAATGGAACCTTTAGCTTTGCTCCTGTTAGGTTTTTAGTGTTGGCAATTTTACGAATAAAAGGACTAATTTGTAACGTATTAAAAAGTCAAGGACATAGGTACAATTTGTACAAATTGGGTTATGAGGTATAGGGTTCAAGTATGAAAAGAGGAGAAACACGATGCCGCATTTTCGCTAGCTTCTCGCACAGTTGGGGCTCGAGTGGCAAAAGCAGATTGCCTATCGGTCGAGCGAGCAGATTACCTGTCGCTCAAGCGACAGCGTGTCGCTCGCAGTCACCAGCTTCATGCTCAAGTGACGGGTCAATTATGAAAACCCTAATTTGCTATTTTGATGTATTTTTTCCGGCGCATTCAACTTAATTACCCTCTCCTATAAATACGTAAATCTATGCACGAATTGTGATTTGGTTGTTCATTATGTTTATTCTCTAAACACATTCATATTATCATTTGAAGATCCAAGACCCTATTCATACATTGATTCCATCTTTTTTTCTTGAAATCATACAACCGTATATTTGGGTAAAACATCAAGCACATTGAATCCGAAACATCACCTACTTCCTATTGATCATAGGAAGGTACTCTTTCAATTGGATTTCAGAAGTTTCTGGAAGTTGTGAGATGTTGGACAACAAGCGCAGGAAGAGCATAAGGCCTTGGAGCAGGTTCTTGGACTTTTGCTAGGAAGAGACAATTGCAGAAGATCTTGGAGCAGGTCTTGGAGTTAGCAGGAAATAGATTGGGAAGTCTAGTGAAGTTGACTTGATAGCATCTGACTGTAACTCACTAATGGAGGTAACTGACTTGATCCCAGAGTTTTTAGGCAGTTGGGATTTCTCTATCATCATATCGGTGTTTATTATTGCTTTCCTTATTACCGCGGTATTCAAACATAACTGGACTTGTATGCTTAATCATCTAGAAACGATTAAAAGTGACTTGTTACTTTTGATTGATTAATTTCACGCGTAGGGTCAAAATTAAAAATAGATAAGTAACAATCATTCGATAACTTAAAAGTCGTTAAATTGGTAATCCACGAACTATTAAGTGGTATCTAGTTCGACACCCGTTTTTTCAATCGGTATCAGAGCTAAAATCCATTCATTAACCCATATTATCTGGATAAGTAATTCACTATCCGTCCCACCATATTTTGATGACAATAATTATGCCTACTCGAAGGTTATGATGAGAGCCTTTTTTGAAATCTATGGATGAACGTATTTGGCTTAGTGTTGTGAATAGTTGGGCTGCACCTAGTTTTACGACTAATAATGAAGTAATCCCCACCCCTGTTACTAATTGGACTAGAGCGAATTTAGATGAATGTAACTGGAATAGTAAAGCATTGCATATCCTATTTATGGCAGTATCTCCGGAAGAGTTTATGCTAGTGTTTATGCGTGACATAGTCAAAGAGGTTTGTGATATTTTACAGACCGCGCATGAGGGAACTCAGACGGTTAAGAACTCTAAGTTGTAGATGTTGACCACTAGGTTTGAAAAGATTAGAATGAAAGAGAATGAGATCTTTGATGAATTTTATGCAAGCTTAAATGACATAGTAAATTATAGTTTCAACCTTGGTGAGATAATCCCAGAGTTAAGATAGTCTGAAAAATTCTTAGATCCCTACCAAAAAAGTTTAGACCTAAAGTCATGGCAACGGAGGAGAGTAATGACTTAAATTCCATTAAGATTGAAGAGTTGGTTGGATCTCTCCAAACTTATGAACTTACATTAGGTAAACCTAAGATTGAGAAGTCAATTGCCTTGAACACCATTAGATATAAAGATTCTGACTCTACCCATTCAAATTCTCCTAATGAAGAAGAGTTAGCATACTTTGCTACCAAAATTCGAAAAATGCTTAGGAATAAAAAGAAACCTAAAGAGAGACAGCGATGTAATTCCATTGAGTCTAGAAGGCGATCTCAATCTCTGACATGTCATAATTGTTGAGGTTTTGGCTAGGTTATGAGTGAGTGCCCTAGTAGTAGGAAAAATTCGAAAAAGACTATGAATGTTACTCTTACTGATGATGAGTCTAACTCGGATAATCAGAGTGAAATATCTAATCGTGATGAAAGTGGAAAATATATTGCCTTTACTGCTAGAATTAGTAATGAATCTGATAAGAGTGAAAAAGTTGAGAACGTAAGTAATGGTGAGAATTTAGAAGAAAATTCTGATAGTGAGAACAATTATGATAGCGAGGGAGATATTTATGAGGCTTATGATAGAATTTATGATGAGAGCATTAAGATTCTAACAAAAAATAAAACCTTAAGTACGCGAGTTATGGAACTTAAGTCGGAAAACGAGAAACTCGTAGCGTACTTTCAGGAATGTACCTCAACCCTGAGTAAGTTGAAATTCATAAATGAATCTTTAGATACTCAGGTTAGGAATCTTACTAGTGAACTTGAGAAGACATCTAATAGAGTTAATGAGCTGACAGTTGAAAAGGAAACCTTAGAAATCCATGTTAAAAATCTTCTGAGTGACCTAGAACATTCCAAGTCTCAACTTCTTGCCTTTTCTAGTGGTTTTATAAAGCTAGATAACATTCTAGCAATATGCAAGCCTACTGATATTAAGGGAGGTCTAGAATATAATAAAAAAGATCATAATGTTGCTAGTACGCCCAAGAGCATATTTGTCTCTGGTACTGACCAACTTAAACATGTGTCTAACCCCGAACCTAAGAATAAGGGATATATAGGACAAATACATACTAGACAACGTATGACCCATCAACTTAGGAATAGATATCAACGATCTCATAACTTTGGTCCTAATTTTATCCCTTCATGTTTTCATTGCTGTGAGTTAGGATACATAAGGCCTATGTGTCGTCATTTTCTGAACAGAAATAGAAATAAGAATAAGGAGTTTGTTAGTCATATTGACTTTCTTAGTAATCAGGTGAGTCAATTGACCAAGTTAATGACACTGATGAATGAGAATATTCATATCACTAGCAAGTTTAGGTGAAGAAAAGTTATCTGAAAATTTTTGATATAGATCATGGTGCTCTTAAAAGTAAGAGCATTTACATACCTAACTCCTTAGGTATTTTTGGTGCATGTTCGAACTTTATTATTGTGTGAAATTGATTTTTGCATACATCATATTTGTTTATTTGTTTTCTAGGTAAAAACACTCATGCATATTTTTTATTTTTATTTTTTGTGTGTTTAACTTTTTATTTTATGTGTGCTTGGTGCATTCATGCTTTAAAATAAAAACAAAAAAATGAAAAATTGAAAAATAAAAAATACGGGAAATTGTTTTTACATTATAATATATAATATACTTGAATTTGTTTGTTGTGATCAAGCATATGTTTAGTCAATGAGCTATAACATAGTTTTCATTGCTGACTTAGGTTATTATGGAGTATTTAGTAATGGTGTCTTCATGTACCATTTGCACTGCACACACTATAATATTGTTAGTGGGACTCAACTGCGTGTGTGAGATTTGGATTGAAATCACATGTTAGTAAGGTGACTTTGAACATGAATTGACCATATTTATTAGACATAAACTTAAGTTTATCCCCGATAATACAAAACTCAATATCTTATGTTCTTTTTTGGAACCTATTTGACTCAAGCAATTAAGCTTACGGGGTTACTCATAACTTGGTGCTTATGAACACCTGACTTGGGTTAAAAGGCCTAAAACTCGCTACATGAGTCACTTTAGTCGCTTAATGGAGAAGACACTGCACTTAAGATGTGAAAAATAATAATTAGTTTAAAATATTGAAAGATGTGATAATAAAATATACTCAAAGTTAGGAAGATAAAATAAAATATACATACAAAATGAGTTTTACTTTATAGGTTATAATGACTTTCATAAGTAGAAGAATACAGTTATTGACAATGATGTTTAGCATGTTATTTGTCACAAAATTAAGATTTGGAGTCCTACTTATAAAGGATTAGTGACACTTTTCACATATGGGTCACTTATACAATTTACTCCATGTTAACTTGAACTAAGTATGTGGAAATATTTATTGTACATTGATTATACTTGTATATGCTAACAACAACATTTTTGGGTTATTATTTGTTAATATTAAAAAAATTATTATCGATCCCTTCGTCATTTGTGACAAAAATGAGAAAGAGTGATGTAGAGGTTTTGAAAGGGAGATTTTTATTTTTATTTTTTTAGGTGAAGTAGATTGATAGGGAAGATTTATTGATTGGATTGCATTCCATGTCATATCTACCTAACTGTTTGAGTTTTTTATATTTTTGTGATGCTAATATTTTTATTGGTGTTTAAATTAACATTAGTGTTAATTCTCAATCCAGGTAGTGTTGGTATCATGTGTTTAATAATTTTATTATTTCATGTATCATGTACTTTTACACTGGATATTTGAGCTGTGAATTTCAAGAAACATGTTTAACAAGGAATGCAGAGACATCAGTTTGATGAAACTTGGGTAGTTTAGATTTTGTTTTTAGTTTTTCTTGACTCATTGTATAATTTTGTCACAGAATGCTTAGGTTTTTAGTGTTAGCGATTCTGTGATAAAATGACTAATTTGTAACATATTGAAAAAGTCAAGGACCTAGGGTCCAATTTGTACAAATTGGGTTATGAGATCTAGAGTTCGAGCATGAAAAGAGGAGAAAAACGATGCCACATTTTCGCTAGC
This sequence comes from Fraxinus quadrangulata, assembly GCA_903798255.1. Classification (NCBI taxonomy): domain Eukaryota; kingdom Viridiplantae; phylum Streptophyta; class Magnoliopsida; order Lamiales; family Oleaceae; genus Fraxinus; species Fraxinus quadrangulata. Next base: position 17,519 of record CAIGRB010027197.1, read on the forward strand.
TTCTCATTCAGTTGGCGCTCTAGTGGCAAAAACAAATTGCCATCGCTCGCCTGTCGCCAGCTTCACGCTCGAACAAAAGATCGATTCGAAAAATCCTAATTTGCTGTTTTGAAGTATTTTTTCCTACACATCCAACCTAATAACCCTCTCTTATAAATACCCAAGTCCATGCATGAATTGCGGTGTGGTTGTTCATTGTGCTTATTCTCTATACACATTCATATTATCCTTTGAAGATCCAAGACCCTATTCATACATTGATTCCATCTTTTCTTCTTGAGATTATACAACCACATATTTGGGAAAAATATCAAACATATTGAATCCGAAACACTACCTACTTTCTATTGGTCATAGGAAGGTACTCTCTCAGTTGGATTTCAGAAATTTCTGGAAGTTGAGAGATGTTGAACTACAAGCGCAAGAAGAACAAAAGGCCTTGGAGCAGGTTCTTGGAATTTCGATGAGAAGAGACAATTGTAGTATATCTTGGAGCAGACCTTGAAGTTAGCAGGAAATAGATCGGGAAGTCTAATGAAGTTGGCTAGATAACATCTGACTGTAACTCACTCTATATTATATATAGTGGAGGTAACTAGCTTGGTTCCGGAGTTTTTACCCAGTTCGGGTTTCTCCGTCATCATATTGGTATTTATTATTGATTTCCTTAGTACTGCGGTATTCAAACATAAGATAATTGGACTTAGATGCTTAATCATCTAGAAATAATTAAAAGTGACTTTTTGCTTTTGATTGATTAAGTCCGGACGTACGGTCAAAACTAAAAACGGATAAGTGACAACCATTAGATAAATTAAAAGCCATTAAATTGGTAATCTGTGAACTGTTAAGTGGTATCTAGTGCGACACCCATTTTTTAGCTCCAATCCAGCTTTATTTTGTTCTTCCTTCCGATTTTAGCTTTCTTCTTCTTTAGTTTATCTATAATCTTCTAGCGCCCCGCCCCCATCCCGCCCCGCCCCGCCCCGAATGGGGCAAAAAACCCCCGCCCCGACGGGTGGCGAGGCTGGGCGGGGCATGGGGCGTCGCCCCGCCACGGGTTGCGGGGCATGGCGGGAAGGCGATACCCCGCCCCGAACCCACCCCGTGCAAAAGAAAAAAAATTAAAAAATTAAAAATAATTACAATAAATAATACAAAAAAATAAAAATAAAAATTAAACGGAGCAAATCTCCACCCCGTCTAATATGGGGCGGGGCATGGGGCGGAGTGGGAGATTGTCTCCGCGGAATGGGGTGAGGCGGGGATGCCCCGCCCCGAACTCGCCCCACTGCCATCCCTAGTATATATATTCATTGTCATTTCTATTTAGTTAAATGTTTAAACGATTTTTCTCATTTTAAATTATAGAAAGTCATTTTAAATTACTTCGATTGATTATTTGCTAACATTCTAAAATCTTATTATTACAATTATAAATAGGGACTTAACAACATGGATTGCTATATGTTATTTTGATGACTTTGCGAATAATGATCAAGAAAAATGGAAATGGAAACGAAGTGAGAGTTATGAAATGGTTAAAGGAGTTCCAAATGCTTTAGATACTTCATATCACGATTAATATTGTGAAGCGCTGGATCTTTGTAAAGTTGATTCATCTTTGCATGAAATTGAGATGGAATTTATTCTCCCTGAAAATGGACAATTTTCAGTTCCAATAAAAATTACTTAAGACATTCAAGTTCGATGGTTGCTATCTCTTAACAAAAAGATTCACATTATCCCATTTGTGTAATCTTTGTGAACAAATGTCAAGTTGAGCATCCACAAGAAGATAATAATTCATTTCACAAAGTGAAAAACGATGTAGTTGAATTGTAAAATGCTAAAGGAAGGTGATAATCTTCATTGTGAAATGCAAATGTATGATAATAATGAATTGGATCGGATTGAGAATGTTGATTGATATGGGTTGTAGATAGCCCAAGATAATAATGTTGATATTCTCTCTAAAAATTGGAACAATATTGCTTTCTCTACACATGAACCTTAGATGCTCGAATGTAACAGAGAAGAAAACATGTTTACAAATTAGCACCTTATCGCTTCAACTCTTACGTTACATATGATTCTCGAGGATGCAGATTTAGATGATTATCAAATTTTCAACATAAAAAAGATTTTATAATGGAAGTCCACATGTTTGCAATAATGTACAACTTTGAATATAGAGTGAAGAAATCAAGTAAGGAAGTCTATACAATTGTTCGCACAAATGAAAATTACAAATAGCATTTGTGAGCAACTAAATTCAAAAATTATGATTATTTTCAAGTTCACAAATATGCACGTGAATACTCTTGCTCTGTAAGTATTCATTGACATGCAAAATCATGGGTTGTTGGAAGACGTGTAATGCCTAAGTTTCAAAATTTCAACACTATATATAGACCTTTAGACGTTAATGATATGCGTCACGAATTCAGGGTAAACATGAGTTATTAGAGGGTAAGAAAGTCACGTGAATGTACTTTGGAAGTTTTAAGAGGTTCCTCTGAAGATAGTTATGCTAAATTAGGCTTATATTCTCATAATTTAGCTACAACTAATCTTGACACGACATTGTCTTTAGAGATTGACAGTGACAACCACTTCAAGTACTTTTTTATGGTCATGAGACCTTGTACTCACAGATTTCACTCTTCAATGCAAAAAGTAGTTATCGTTGATGGAACATTCCTGATTGAGAAATATAAAAGCACGATGATTGTTGCCACTTGTAAAGATACAAATATTCAGATTTATTCTCTTGTTTGAAGCATAGTTATTCCAAGAATGATGCATCGTCGTCTACTTGGTTTTTTAACGAAGTTGAAAGAAGTAATAGGGAATATTGAAGATGTTGTTGTGATACTTGAGCAACATCAAAGTATTATCAATGAGGTTCAAGCTGCCTATCAAAATGCATCATTACATTTGCAACTTAAGGATTGTAACTCGAAAAATCGAGATTTTCCCACTTTTTAAGAAAGCACCATATGCATATACTTTGGAAGAGTTTGGAAATAATATGAACGAAATTAAGAGATTGATACTAAAGCTCGTGATCATTTAGTTAAAGAAGTTTTCAAGGTTGGGCCATGTCACATTTTCAGGAGAACTATTATAATATCACGATATCAAAAATTGCAAATCACTAGATTTGATCTTTTAAAAAGGTCGACAAATTAATACTTGCATTGATTGATAGTATTGAGAAGAAGTTGTCAAATTGGTTTTATGAAAGGTGTGTGAATGCACATAGCTATACAAGTTCTTCAACGCTAATAATTGAAGGGAAATTGCGTAAGAGTGTTGATAAAATCAAGAAGTTTGTTGTCGAGCCGATCGGTCAATTCAAGTATAAGCTTATTTTAGTGCACGTTTGGCTAATCTAAAGGTTACTTTTTAAGTGAAAACTTACATGTAAGTAGACATTTTAATGCTTATCCAAACACGATATAACGATTTCTGCACTTTCTTCTGCCTTTGTACCATAATAAAATAACAAAATAGCTGGCTAAACTGCTTGCACGCACAGGCACAAGCACCGATGGCCATTTCCGTTACACAAGCACCCACATGGGAAGAAATTGACCGCGCTGAAAGGTTAAAAATTCACCCTCTCAGTTCTTCAATCTTATTATAGTATGCTATAAATATTTAACTTTTCTTTCTTTTTCTCTTGTGAATTTATGTACGTATCGGCAGTTATCTTGTGTGCTGTATGTTCGATGAATCGGCGTCCTTGTCGTCCTCTATTCTATCGAGATTGCTTGAAAATTGTGATTATAAAAGTAACGGAAACCAATTTCCGGAGAATTACGAAAATGAATGGGATGATATGTTGGAATCAGCGGGCATGGTTTTGGTTCAATCCATGAAACAGCTCCAAAGGTAAAGAGTAAAGTTTTTAATTCCTCGCGAATTGGAATTTTTGGATTTTACTTTGCATTTTTTGGGCTAGAGATTTTCTTGAATTTTCAATTTTGTTTTCTAATATGCAGGACATCTGAGATTTTCAAGGAGCTTAAATTGTTATTTGGCTCCGTAGCTGCCATTCCTGTAGAAGTTTTCCTCGCCGGGTATTGGTTTTTCTTTTTTGCTTGAGTAGTTCGGTTCCATTAATTATATGTTGTTTAGTGCTTAACATTTAGATCAGTATAAGGTTTCACTTAT
>CAIGRB010027197.1:24353-50995 GCA_903798255.1 Fraxinus quadrangulata
TTTTTTTCACTTTTTTTTTGGTTTTTTTTTTTTTTTTTTTTTTCTTTTTTTTTTTTTTTTTTTTTTTTGACAATGGAAACAAATTATATCTCTTTAATGAACAATTTTCATGAAAAATAAAACTAAACGAATACCAAAAGATCCAAAATTTTAATATTTTTTCGATGAAAAATTATATTAATCAAACACGATTAATTGACAATTCTCAATAAAACAAGTTTTAGGCAATATAATTCCATATAATTCATTTTCTTTCTACCCAAATTCCATTCTTGCAATCAAACGGACCCTAAATGTAAAACATATAAAAAATTTATTTGCATAAAGTTTCCATGGTGAAGATTAACATGAAATGGAGAAAGGAAGTGTACTTTAGAAAACTACGAGTTCCAGTATTGAATTATCAAAAGAAAAAAATCAATATCTTGCTTGTTTAGTAAAATGTGAAGTGGGACTGTTTCTATAAAGACCTTTTTCATATTAGATTGAATGTGTACATGAGGGGGAGATCGGGCCATACTCTGAAGTTTTACTCTTTTATCTTGTGCATTGGACCATATATTATGTTTGTTACCTGTATTCGTGGTGCTCAAATGATGTTTTTTTGTTTAATGTCATTGGGTCTTGGAATTTGCTTTTTGTGTGCATGAGTTGGTGGCAAATTTTTATATAATTCACTTGGTCTTTAGCTTTGCATGGACCACCACTGTAGGGTATTGATTGTGTAGCCACCATGTGTACCTTTATCTACAGCTTCTCATGACCATGGTGTGAAGGTGACATGTCTATTTTACTCTCTTTTACGTTGCCACGAGGAACTTATAGCTGTGTTGTTTTCTTCTTTTACTTCTAAATCTTTAGTCTTCGCTTTGTTTCGCTCTTAAGTCTGATGTTTGAATGAAGCAAACAAAAATGCTATGGATCTTTTTATTCTTGCACTTTTGATTATGGTGATCAAAAACTAAAGATGAGTGTCATGACTCTTCTGGTTGAATATATATTCTTCAGGGTGTGTTTTCATATGTCAGAAGGCCACTTGACTATTGCTCAAGGCTTTCTTGAGGAATTTCTTAACAATTGGAAATATGTGGATCAGCGGTATTATCTTCTCTTGAACGCAGAAGCTAATGCATCCGACATAAAAGGATCTTGTTATAGGTTTTCTATAGGAGTTGATGAGTATTTGGAAGCTGTTGAGCTTTATGTGATGTCACTGCTTGCAATGACTATAAAAGACATAGATCTTGCTATTTCTTGGGTGGACAAAGCCATGTTACCTGAGGAGAGGCGTCAGGTAAGTTAATGACTGTGTTTTCTTAATTCAGTTTCACGATAGTTAGGAATATTACAAGTTCTGATTATGGATTACTGGAATTTGAAATTTTCATCAGAGTTCTGTGTAAATTAATTACTCTTTTGCTCTACTTTATACAGTTATCTCTAAAATGACAGTGTTCCCATCCTTACCATTATACCATGATAAAGAATATAATTATGCTGTTTGCCAATAGACTCCAATTTAGGATGGAGGTTTGCCATGTAGAAACACTAGAATCAGGAATTTTGTTTCAGCAATCAATTCATAGACATGAGATGGACTCAAGCACAATGATTTATGTTGCTTATGTCGGTCGTTGTTGAAGAGACTAAAACCCTGTGAGGTCGTGACAGAAAAGCTAGATAGGTAACTTGACTGAAAATATTTACAATTCATAGTTGGTTTGGACTTCATCATCTCATTGCAATTCACACCTACAAAATTTATTGACATTTTGAAGATCCTGTTTAGTTTTTTGACTGCAGTTGACAATTCACTGGTAATATTTCCGATGAGACCTATTCTTGGTCGAAGTATCTTCTATAAATGTTTGTTATGGTTCCTAAATTCATCTGTGATGTATTAATTTGATCTTCTACTCCTTTCATGTTACCAAATTATCTGATTTCAAGAGGTGTCACTTCTCTGTAATTAACTCCCCTTCTAATGGACACTCCATAAATCTTCCACATTACCTACATATAATAGCACACATGGCCACACAAATGTTTGTATACGAATTGGAAAAGGAAATATCCCTTCTTTTTACTAAATGAGTTCATTCATTTTGACTAATTTATGGCATATTTTCTCATAATACTTTTCACTTCACCTTCTTGGAGTTCGTTCTCCTGGAACTCTGTTTAAATTTTTCGAGTGGTTTCTTTCCAGTCTTCTTTTATGATTGCTGTGATCTACTAAATGCTCATACAAATTTCATCATCTTTTACAAAAAGCATTTTAGTTCAGTAAACAATCAAACCGACTTCCTATAAAATTAAGATGAAGATGCGAAGAATCTCCTCTACATACATGCGGTAATTTTGGATCGTAAAGAGAAAGATGTAGTGCAGTGGAAGTGAGTGGTTCAAAAAGAGAGATCACAGATTACCAAGTTGAGGATTTTATTGGAAGTCAAAGGTCAACATTGCATCTGAAGATTGGTTCGCATGATACTCCTGAGCTTTCATGTTATGATCACTTCTTCATGGATGTAGAAAATGCCTTTGCTCTTAGCCCAGTAGTGCATAGCATATGATGTCCTTTCATGCATTTACACGCTTTTCTTTCTTCTGGTATGAACATTCTCAATGTGATGATGAAGTCTGCACTGTGTTTGTGTGTGTATTATGTATGTCACGCGGATGATGTGTAAATTATAACTTGAATGTATTATTAAAAGATTATGCGTTGACTGACATTGGTTAATTTCTTCTATTTGGCTTTTAGGAACTCTTGAGGCAGTTACATTCGATGAATTCTTCCAAGGTCAACAGTTCATCACAAGCTTCTATGTCACCTCAGCAGACAGATGAATATAAAACAAATTCTGATCCCTTTGGAGAACAAAAACAGTATAATGGATGTCTGAAAGATTTTGAATCTGGACATCTAGCTGGTGGAGGGAATACTACAAAACAGGCAATTCTGAAATTGTCTAGACATAGAGTTCCATACTTTTGGTGGTTCCCTTCCATCAATCTGAAATTTGGCAATTATCGATTGGTTGTACCTAGTGGGAAAGTCTTCCTATCTTGCTTATTGTTGCTTATGTATTATTTTATGAGGAAGAAGCAAGCTTCTTTAAAGAGGTAAGATATAATTCTCTTGTTGGTTCATGTCCAAGCAATTAATGTTTAAAATGAACAGGGATGGCTCCTCTTGTTCTAAATTTCCATGGCTCATAGCTAGTTCGCTATAGTCTTCTGGAGGATATATCTGTGATCCCTCTTCCTGCAGGAATTGCATAATATGTGAAGTGTAAAACTAAGAATTATTATGATCTGAGCAATATTTCTGAAAAGTAAACTGAGTAATCTTTTTTAAATACACACGGTAAAGGTAAATGTCATTAATTGCATCCATTATTGCAGCTATGACATTGTTGCATATTATGGGTCAGAAAATTATGAATTTGATATAAGATATCTTTCGTTTTCCCTGTCAAGCGCATTATCACAATCTGCATTTGTTTGTACTTGCCTTTGCTGAGCACAATTAATATGGAGGGACTAGTTATGCATGTTCTTAGTCCACATGACACCCGACTGACGGTTCCATATAAATACTTTCTGTTGAATCCTTTGAGTGCGTGTTATATTGGAGTGGAAGTAAATACTAGGATTTTTGTGGGCAATGATATTTATAATGTTGAAGTAATCCCGTTAATACACATAAGAAAACTTTTTAACGTCTAGTTGGTTTAGATTATTATCTTATTCATTGAGTTTAATATCAACCATTTTATTCTAAGCGCCCGTTTGGCATAGCTTTTGAGAAGTCAAAAGGAGCTTTTGAGACCAGAAGCTTTTTTGGATCCATTTGGTTAATTTTATGAAAGCGTTTCTTCTAATTAGAGGAATTTTTAGAGGAAACTGGTCTTATGTGATATCTTCTAAAAGCACTTTTGGAATATGGAATAAGAAGTTGTTTTAAAAATTAGTTTTCAAATAAAAATTAAGGTAACTTCCTCTAGAAGCAAAAACAAAAGCAAAAGTCATGCCAAATGGGCCCTTAATCTTGTACTGATCCATCTATATTTAAAAAGTGAATGCAAAAGAATGGTATGGTGAAAAGAGCTGGTGGACCCCAAAACTTTTGGGGTGCTTGATCTACGGTCTATCTTTTTTAGAACAACTATGTTCCAATTTTTAGCGTCTTATTAGTTCATAGTAATTTAGAAATGCTTTTACTGCACATTTAAACCCTGTAATGTATATGAAATGTATGTGAGGAGTTGAGCAAGATTTTGGCTTATGAATGCACTAATAAAATAAGAACTAGTTCAGCATGTTGCTACCTTTAAAATATCAGTGGATGATGGACTCAGGTATATGCCTCTAGAATGTATATTCTATCGTTCAAATAATTGTGTGGGTTTTGAAAGTTTATTTAGTCAGTCGAAACAGGTTGATGAAGGATGAGTAGGATTTATTATTTGACATCCCGAAAATAAACATCTGTAGCCACTACAGTTCTTTGAGGAATTTCAATTGTGTTATCAGGAAACTATCTAAAACTGTTGCCATCTAATATTTATTTTCCACCTGCACAGGGTTCTTACGAACAAAGCTGTATCCATCAAAAAGGCTCTGGTCGATTTGTGGCAACTTGCATTCTCATACCAAGTGAACCCTCTAGCTGCTGTTCAACCCCTCCCTACTGCAACTCGTGGAAGCTACTGATGGTGCATTCTTCTACTTTTGTCTAACTAATCGAGCTATTATGAGATTGGTTTGCTTTACCCTTTTGATTTACACCGTTTCTGCTGGCAATTGTGCGCATACAAAAAGATTATGTGGGGGTACTTCAGCACAAGGGCAGCTTGCAAGAACCATGTATTGTTGTATATGGAGTTTTGAGAGTTTTGCAGCCTAAATACTGTACCGCATAAATTGGGTTAATACTGTCACGGGTAGATACTCAAATGCCCATTGCGCTTAAGCATTTCTGAGTCATTATATTATATACAATGACGTCTCTTATCGAACTACAGATGTAATTGCATGCAAATAGAAGTTTAGAATCCTTCTGACATTATTTTTCCAGATTGAGATATGCAACCTGAGTTTTTGCTGAGGGCTTGAAAGTTTGTACTGCTTGCTCTTTCTTGAAGAGAAACGATCTATTACCTTGTATTTGTTACTTGAACAATTGAAGGCCCATTTCGACCAGTCAAACGAGTGCATTTCAGAGTGAAACTAGGAAATTTTCATTTCACCCTGAGCAGTCTAACAGCTTCGAATTATGATATAATGATTGTCATTAAGGGTGTCTTTTAGCCACATTATTTTGGAAGAATGTATTTTGGAATAGTAGATTGATGGATAATGTGTGGTCGAAAAAAAGATGAAAAGTTATTGATGTGATGAAAAATATTATTTTATTGAAAAATGTGTGGTTGAAAATGAGTAGAAAAATTAAAATAATATTTTTAATGTGGTTCAAATGGGCTTTAAGTTAATAAAATTAACATAAAAATGTATAATTGTAAATTATTAATTTATAATATTAAGGGTTTGTTTGGCTCCCATTCCTTCCAAATTTTTGTATCTCATTTTCATATTTCGTGGGTCCTACGTTTGAAATTATGGTTTTTGTCTGACAACGAGGGCTACCATGTTGACTATTCAATGGAGTATTCCACGTTATTGCCATCAAATCGCATTTATGCCCTTGACATTTGATCGTAAATTTCACGTAAAATGGTTCAAATGGTTGAGGGTACTTGTGTGTAAATTTCCAATTACATAATGAGGGTAAAATAGTCCTATACACCTCAATGGCATTATCAATATTAACTCATTATGACGATTGTACTGACTCGTTTTATAATTTTAAATTTGCTTGTTAATGTAGAAAAATAAGATTTGGTCAAAAAATGAATTTAAAATGAGTTTCAAACGGGGTATGTTTGGTACCATATCGATCGGGACCCTCGTAGGTAAAATGAATGGAAAAGACGTTGATTTGGCTTTGCTGAGTTATTGCAAAATAAATTTTATAAAGCGGTCAGAGTTGCTGTATTTATTTCACTCAAGATTGGGTCACTCTCTACGTTATGCCAATGGCCTAAGGCCCAAGGGTATACACATTAGATGCAAGACTGGTTTTTCATCTCTCAGTATAATTCCATTCTACTGTTTGTAGAGACTTTCTTAACTCGTGTAAACATGTCTTACATTTTAGCTCAAGCTTAGCCACTTGGCATTTTCTTTGATGTAGCCTAGTGTCAGTTGGCTAAGGCATCCGGATATCAACAGTGGCCTCGGCTGGATATGATGACCACAGCATGTGGTTATCAATGGATAGAAAGCTACAACGAAGTGTAATTGGCTTTGACACAATTCGACTTTAGTGAATTTGGCTATTCACTTTCTAACCACACATTTTAATCATTGCAGTGGTCCACCAACGGAGTGCTTTGTCTTCCATGCGCGAGTAGCAGAAGTCTTATTACCTTGTGCAGAGGTTGCCTATCAATACTTATCTTGCTTTTTAAAATTGCATTGCCTTGAGCATGAGTTACTTCTTATTCGTTCTTCTTTTACGATACTATGTAGGATTTAGTAAAAGTTAGCGTTAGGCTTGATAAATAAAATAGGATGACGTCAATATCAGATACTTACCTGGTGTATTAGAGATGTTGTAAGAAAATTATGAAGAAAGAGAATGAATAGAAGTAGAAATAACTGCCAAAAATGTCCTTCATAAGTTGGATTTCGGATTTCTTATCACATCGAAAAGGGATCCATAATGACTTGAACTTTTTATCCCTAATTATGAATGCGTTGAGTTTAGAAATCCTATTCCTACCCCTATAGTCTACTAAAGGACTAAATTTTTTACTATGGATGTGGATGTAAGTGTTGTCACCGGTAATTGGTAACTATATTAATGAACTATTTATGAAACATGCTCCATGTTTAACCCAACATGTTATGGCCTATGTATCATTAGACAGAATTGCGAATCACATAAATTCTAGTGCTTGAAAAAGTTGAAGAAGAATGGAGTTGGCAGGGAACTATAGGGGTTGTACTGTACTGAAAATATTGTGGGGGTGGGGGGGGGGGTATATTACAGATTTGATGGAACATTAACTTTTGATGGAGGTGGCGCAGGGCAAAAGATCCTTATTCAGTAATTTTCTTTAACAGGTTGTGATGGATGCTTGAGTCAAGACAATAATTATTCATTAGAAACAGTTTGAGATGAGTAATTTTGGAAAACTTTGGGATTTCATTCAGCCCAAAATAGAAAGCAAGATGATTCATTATGTGGTTTGCAACATGTGACTGTGAGTGAATGAGCTTTAAGAAGAAAATAGGTGGCTGAAGCAAGACCTGGAGTTCTGACTGATTTAATATTAGACATTGTCCCTGCATTAATATTAGACATTGTCCTAAAAAATGACCAGCTAATTTCCTGCCCAAGTATCTATCTTCTTACGACTCGACCACAGACAATTTAACGTATTTTGTAGCTAAATATTCTGACTGAATTTTGATTTTTCCATGGGCTTCTTATGGTCTAAAGTGAATCGAAGATTGTGCTAGGAGAAAGTGAAGGGATCATTAGAGGTTTTATGGATTTAGAATAAAAAGTTTCACAATGCAAGAAAGTACTTTTGAGGTTGACTTACAAGTCTGGGATTATGGGATTTGTTAGAGAGAGCCAAGTTGGTCATGCAATCATGAAATGAAACGGCTTATTTAAAGGACATTTTAGTTTAGCTAATGTTCAAGTAACATTTACATAGCAATAAAATTTTCTTAGAATTTCAGAATCTCTTTCAGTTTTTTTTTTTTCTTTCTCATAAAATTTTTGCATGTATAGAAGGATGGGACCTGTGTGAAGATGATGTGCATTGAGTTCGTTGCTAACCGTTTCCTGCACAAGGTAGTTACTTCAACTGATATTCTTACGAGAAAAATTGTGTCTTTTGAATACTTACTAGTTATATTTGACTTATATACTGCTTTAACTTGACACTGCGATATAATTTTGAACTTCAGAGAAATGAATGCCGCGTATTTGTTAAAATTCTTAAGCAGTTTCAACAGGGGATTGGGGGTATTTGATAGCTCTTTGATGAACATCACGACTTAGACAACTTTTTCATTACCAAGTTGACACTATTATGCTCATTGTTTACATGGTTTTGGTAAGTTAATACACACATACACACACATAAATATATATGCTTACATTGCTGTAAATTGGCTTGTGCCATTGAATATTAAACTGTATTGTTTCCTCAAGTTTACTTTTTGTTAATGTCAATTTATTAATTTACTTTTCCCCTTCTTCGTACTCTTTCCCTCCATTGAAACCCGTAGTCCTAGTGTTAATGTTGGGGACACCATTTTTTAGTTGCATTGAAACTGTATAATGCGAATTGTGGAAGAAGATGAATAAACATTTCTAAGCTCATAAACAACAAAACTTCCTATCTGTAAGATTGCTATTCAGAAAAAACCCGAGTTTTTCAATGGAAATGCTTTTTAAAGTGCGCATTAAGAGTAGCTTACTCTTAGGCCTTGGAAAAGGATTGCGACTTAGGCACAGAATCAAGGCTCCTCACAAAATGCAAGCTCTACATCAATTATATTTCATTTTCTGTATATTGCTGTATAAGATAGAAACGTATATATTTATTTACTTGGTTATCTTGTGGTTGCTTCTCATGGACGTTTACAGATGGTTCGAGTTCTTGTAGCAACTGCAGTTAGGGAAGCTACTGCTGGTGCTGAAGAGGATGCACTGCTAAAGTTGATAGATTCCACATGTAGATGTGCTACTGCTCCATCTGCACCTCCGGATGGCCTTCGCCTTGTTGATGCAGGATATATAGAATAGTTGCCTTATTCCTTGAGGTTATATCCTTGGAACATTCACTTTTATTGTTGGTATTTTCTATATAGAAACGGAATCTCCAAATACATGATGGATTAGTCAGGATCAATTCATATTTCTATATTTTTGTATTGATATTATTTTCATTTTATCTTATGATGTTTGATAAAAATAGTACTTGCGTATTAAAATAATATGAATTTGAGATGGTTTTAGATTGAATTTATTCATTCACTATGTGATAGATAATAGAGAAAAAGGTAATTAAATTGCTTACAAGTAAATGAATAAGTTTCAAGATAAGTAACTTTTTGTATTATTTAAGTTACTTATTTTGATAGCAACGCAAGAGTTACTATTTAAAAATAGTAACTCTTTATTTAATTCAATGTTAGAAAAAAATAAATTATTCAAACATATTTATAGACAAAAAGTAAATTTACTCATAAGTAAATAAGTAAGTTTTGGAATAAATAACTAGTTTGTTAATCAAAATACTTACTTTGGCACAAACATAAGAATTAGTTTTCAAAAAACTCAAAAAGTAAGACAACGAATTTCTAGAAAAAAAAATTCATTAAAGTAACTTCACCTTTCTTAAACTTAAATAAATAAATAATTTCTTTTTAGCCCATGTTTGAGTCACATTAAAATTTTCATTCTCATTATTCTACTTATTTTCAACCACACATTATTTCTAATATGTGTAGTGCCAAATGCTCGTGTTATACCAATACACATTGATATAATGCTCCAATTTTATTATTGTCAATTATATCTAATCTTACCCGTTACACCCTCTAATCCTCTAGTACCAAATCCACCCTGTAATCCTAAGAATTTACAATTCCTAGTACAATTTTCTTACATTTGATCCTAAGAACACACACACACACACACATTCCTATTCCTCCAATATAAGGGTAGCCAAAAATTCCCCAGAAAGGGATATATTTACACTATAGTCCAAATATTTCAAAGCTAATTGGATGGCCTAGCGCAGAGTTCTCATGGATGCATGTTTCCACATCCCATATACAAAAAGAGAGGACATTGTCAATTTGAATTTATCTTTTACCCTTTGTCTATTCCTTACAATATCCATACACAACACTATTCTTAATTACCTCTTATCTTTTTTTTTCCTCCAATCCTACAAAATTTTGATTGCATTCTCTTGCAATTCTCTACCCCAGTTAAGCTATTTTCTTTCATAGGAGCCTCTCAAGGGGGAGCGCACTTGCAAGTGCGCGAACCACCACCACCCTGATATAGCTCGCGCTTTATGTTATTATGATGGCTCAACACGCCACCATTTTGTGTGGGCATTCCTATTTGATGGTTCTACTTTTCATCATCTTCTTGCATTTTGTTATGTGTTCGTGTAAATCGGATGCCGAGATCTTGCTCAAGTTCAAGGGGTCCCTCAAGGATAATGGTGCATTGTCTAATTGGAATGATACAAAACCTCCATGCAGTGGTTATAATGAGAATTGGGTTGGAATTATATGTGGAAATGGGACTGTATGGGGAGTGAAGCTGGAGAATATGGGGTTGGAAGGTGTGATTGATGTAGATGCCCTCAAGGAATTGAAAAATTTGAGGACTATAAGCTTGATGAACAACAAATTTGACGGCTCTTTGCCAAATATAACTGAACTTGGTGACATGAAATCCATTTATTTGTCCGACAATCAGTTTTCCGGCGCCATCCCAATTGGCATTTTTGACGGGATGTTATCACTCAAGAAGGTTCATTTGGCACGAAATAAATTTTCTGGTGAGATTCCTCAATCATTGATCACATTGCCAAGGTTGAAGGAGTTGATGCTTCAGGATAATGAGTTTGAAGGAGAAATACCTCAATTTCGGAATGGAATGTTGAAATCGTTCAATGTATCTGACAATGAATTGACTGGTGAAATCCCTCGTGGCCTTAGTCATTTGAATGCTACCTCATTTTTAGGTACTAATGATTTTATGTTTTTCTTAGTTAATCATATCCATTAGCGTATGAAGCGTCACATGTTAGGAGACAAATGTCATAGAACGTATAGTTCGAGTGGCGATTTTTCTCATAAATTTTGTCAAGTGCATACCTCACTACTTCTCCATCCCTCCTAAACAGGCAACAAAGGCCTATGCGGCGCGCCACTCGAATCATGTGCTCAGGTAAAGCTTTCCATTGGAACAATCATCATTGTCGTGATACTCGTGGCTTTGGCCATAGCAGCACTCATCGCAGTCGTTGTCATTCTCTCTCGGCGGAAGCAAATGCAGGAGCAAGAACAGGCAACAGTATCCCCTCCTGGCCACCGGAAAGCTCACTCAACCGACCTAGACAAAATGGAACAAGGTGGAGCACCACCTGAGCACAGAACAAACGGCAAGAAGGGCGATAACAATACAAAGCTCACATTTCTTCAGGATGACAGGGACAAATTCGACATGGGGGATTTGCTAAAAGCCTCGGCGGAGATACTGGGCAGTGGCATATTCGGGTCGACATACAAGGCCTCACTGAATGCCGGACAGGCGATGGTCGTGAAAAGATTTAGGTATATGAATAATGTGGGGAAAGAAGAGTTTCGTGAACATATGAGAAGATTAGGGAGGATGAGTCACCAGAATGTGCTTCCTATTGTGGCTTTCTACTACAGGAAAGAGGAGAAGCTATTGGTTTCTGATTATATGGAGAATATCAACCTTGCTGTTCATCTCCACGGTAATTTTATAGACTGTTTGGGAAATCGAAACTTTTAAAAAACTCGTAACAGGACGCATTTCTATGGGTCCTGTCACGTTGCAGTTTAGTCTATACTAATTTTGTCTTGTACATTTTATAGAATCAAGTACTCAAGACCAACGATAAGGTGTTAATAAATGTCTTCTCGCAGGTAACACATCTCGTGGGCATCCATGCCCAGATTGGCCAACCCGTTTGAATATTATCAAAGGAGTAGCCAAAGGTCTTTTGTACCTCTACAATGAGCTCCCAAGCCTAGTGGCACCACACGGCCACCTCAAATCCTCAAACGTTCTTCTCGACCGATCCTTCAACCCCTTGCTCACCGACTATGGATTAGTTCCAGTCGTGAATCAAGACCGCGCGCAGGAGCACATGATCGCATACAAATCGCCCGAGTACAAGAACAACAGCCGGATTACCAAGAAAACTGATGTGTGGAGCCTCGGGATGTTGATTCTAGAGATCATGACTGGAAGATTTCCTTCAAGTTTCTTGCAACAAGGTAGCAGAGGAAACGATACGGATTTGGTGAGCTGGGTTGAGTCCATGGTTAAGGTAGCAAACTCCAATGTCGATCAGGTTTTCGATAAAAATATGGGAGGAAAGCTGAAAAGTGAAGGGGAAATGATGAAACTTTTGCTGATAGGATTGAATTGCTGTGAAGCAGAAGTGGATAAGAGGTGGGATTTAAAAGATGCAGTTGAAAGGATTGAGCAAGTGAAGGAGAAGGATAATTGACTGATTGATTGTTAAGCTAGGATAATTTTTGTAATTCATTTCTACTTAGTTTGATTTTTGGATTATGGGATTTGGAAGACAACATAGTTTATTATAAATGCAACAAAAACACTAGTTTTCTGCATCAAATCTGGGATGTCTCTATGCATTATGTGTGAAATATTAGTAATAAAAAAAAAAAAAACTTTTAGCCAAACGTGGATCAAATATTGAAAAAGACTCTCAAATTCTTTATTATTTCAATCAAAGACAGCTTGATTTACAAGGATGAACTATTCTAGTTATGTACAAACCACAAGAAATTCACTATAAGGTAACAAGCAACTAAAGAAGAAAAAAAAACAATTAAAGAAAGTAAAAGCCAAAAAAACAAGTGTGTATGTGTGTGTGTGTGTGTGTGTGTGTATATTGTGTTTTATTATAAAGTCGATTGTATTTCAAGGCACAATTATCAATAATGAAATTGAATATATGCTGAGTTACTATTATCAATTGCAGTGGCATGGAAAGGGGCCGATCCACTCCTAAGATTCCATCTAGCCTTGTCGCAAATCTCTTTCTTCAGCTCTTTGGAATTAATTTTTTTTTTTTTTTTGTTTCAAAAATTGTGCTTCTTGATGGTAATCTTCCTTACTCAACAAGGGTTTTTACGACGGTATCTTGTTGAACCTTTAGAACCGAGCATTCCTCGAGTGTAATTCTTGAAATTTCCAATTTGAAGTTTGTATCAAAAGCAAAAAAGTTACAGCTAAAAAGTCTGTGTATTTTTGTTGATTAATTATTGTGTATTAGAATGCACGTAAATTTCTAAGAAGTACTCTTATCTGTTTCGAGCACATTTCGAAAACTTCAAAAGGTTTCTAAATTTTATTGAAACTAAGAAATCTTTAGGAAAATCCGCGAAAACTTTTGATCAAAATATTTGAAAACATGAATTAAGATTTGCACCTTGTTATCAACATTTTGTGGGTTTCAAGTAAGAAGTAACATAATACCGTGATGCAACAAAGAATTTATCCAATTTCAAACTTTAATCCATACATTACAATAAATTAACATGTGATTAGAGTTTAAATTAATGTTAAATAGGTTTCTATAATTATATATTAAGTTTATAAAAAGAAATTATAATTTTTGCACCGCGATTCCACATTGTGTCCTTTTTTTCAAAAACAGGGTTTGCAAATGTGTCATGTTGCATTTTGTTTCTCGTTTCTATCTCTGTGTACCTATTTTTTACATACAGTGACGGATAGTAAGATTGGATTCTTTTATCCTCACCAAAAAAAAAAAAAACAAAAAAGAACTTACAAGAACATCTTTATAGTTCTTAAGTATTGCGCGCCCATTTGGCCCCATTATTTCACATTATAATGAAAGAAAAAGTAATTTTTTGAAAAATGTATGGTTAAAAAAGAAGGAAAAGTTTTTGAATTTGCACGTAATATTATTTTATTGAAAAATATGATTTATAAAAAAGAGAAAAATGAATTATAATTTAATGAGGACAAACTGCGCTAAGAAAATTAATGAATACATCACAAGAAGTTTGACAAGTTATGAATCCCGCAAAGGCAGGAAGAAAATGAGAGCCAAAAATGATTGGATGGTCTGTATAAAATCCATCTTATCAGGAATGACAAGAATCTCATAAATTTGTTAAAAACTAAACAAATCTCATTACAACAAAAACACAAAATTCTCAAAGACATTTGGGGAGGAAAAAAAAAATTCTAAGGACCTCTTTGAGGTCCCAAGATCAATTGTATTCAGAGAGGCGGTTGGTTTTGGCTTTTGAATATTGATTCAAAACCAGTAAGAAATTATGAGTCAAAAGGGGAACAATGGAGATAAAAGGGAAGAAATGGTTGCAGTGGCAATTGACAAGGACAAAGGGAGCCAAGCAGCATTGAAATGGGCTGTCGATAATCTTCTCGGCAAGGGTAAACGCGTCACCCTTCTCCATGTCAAACAGAAGACATCTGTTGCCACTGCATGTAATCTTCTCTCTCTTTCTCTCTTTCTTTTAAATTAGTAATGGATCATTGTCTAACTTGATGGTGTCGGGTCCACTAGGGTGATTTGAGATGGATTTGTTACATTCTCAATGTGTTATCGGGGGACACCATATTTGTTCATGCAAGAAAGTTTGAAACCCAATCAAGAAGAACTGTCAATGTATCATTAGCATGTTAAGATTGGAGATAAACTCCAACAATGAACATTACATTTGTGCACACGTCTGATATTTTGTTCATAGACGAAAAATAAGATTGGGATAGGAAAGGTACGACCCTTGCTCTATTTCCATAGTCTGAAAATAGCAGGGTGAGAAAGCTTTGCTTTCTATAAATCTCTCATACTTCAATTTTTTGCTCCGTGGGTGCGGTTGGGGTGGGGGATTTGGAGCCTAATGTAACATCAAGGCTCATGAAAATTCAAAATGTGAGTTCTGTTTCTACATGATGGACTATGCATTTGATAATCAATTGTGGAAAATACTTTTCTGCATGATCTGCCATTGCATTGGATGCATTGAACTTGCACTTCCAACTTTACAGAGAAATATCTTCCTTAAGTCTCACGGACGTTTTCTCTGATTTTGCTTGTGGTTTCAGTGGGAAGTCAAGCTTCTTTCTGTGACAATGAATATAAAGGTCCAATCGACAGTATAACCAAGGAGATGTTTCTTCCCTTTCGTTGCTTTTGCACCCGTAAGAATGTAAGAACTACCGGTTGAACCACTTTATCTTAGAACTTCAGCAGCTAGGGAGAAGACATTATTTATTTAAATTTAGTAACAAGTCTCTTCAAATGCACAATTTTCTTAAATAGATTGCAATGAAACTTGAACCACCTCATCTACTTTTTTTAGATGGAAACTTTGGCTCAACACTACTTTCCTCAAAGTTTTGCTCTTTAGTGTTATCAATTAAATGTCTAATGCTTCCATCAACGTGTAAAAGACAAAAAAAATTAGTCATATGATAGAAGAAATGGATGAATGTTCATGTGTAGTATATGCCGGAGTGGACAAAACCGACCAAAAATAAGAAAGAGAGAAATGTAAATCGTTTATCAACTATCATGTCCTCTCGTGTTATCTCCATCGTATCAACCATACCCTTATAATACTAACTATAAAATTCTTTGTTAAAATGGAAACAGATACGTGTTACTGAAATTGTATTGGAAGATACAGACATAGCAAGGGCCCTTTGTGATTACGTTAAAAACACCTTGCTCGAGACTTTGGTGTTGGGTGCCCCGACAAGGAGTAGCTTTGCGAGGTACATGTTTAGCTGTTTCAATTCATTAATATAAATTGGAAATATTACTTATAATTCTTAAACCCAAAAGATTCAGGAGTATTGATGTTCCAAGCAGTGTTTCCAAAGGGGCACCAGAGTTTTGCAGTGTGTATGTAATATCTAAAGGGAAAATATCATACGTGAGATCTGCCTCCATAGCACTCCCCAACCAACCTCCTCATACATTGCAGAATCAAACTAGCCTTCCTTTCTCTTCAACTGATGCACGTCTATTGCAAAGCAGTACACGAGGTCTGCTTTTGAAGCATGTTTGGTATGCTGTATTTGGCATGACTGAATAGCATTAAAGAAAAAAAAATGGGGTTTAATTTTTATTGATATGAAAGTCCACTCATATCTGTATACGAAACATGTATTTGTAGATTTATTGTTTTTCACATTCTTGTACGGTTTTGACATTACTACGAAAAGCTAAATTGTCCTGTCTCTACAGGTAATTATGTCGATAAGGCGCCATTTTCACCTGTAAATGCAATGGATGACAAGGATTCAATCAAGTAAGCTTCTGGTAGATTTACATAAATAGAATTGATACTGTTATTAACATGGACTGCATTCTGTTTACAAAGTTATTAAACAACCAGAAAAATGTATCCTTGAACTCAAGTCAAAAGCATATATATGTAGTGCGTTCATCACAAACATGCTTAATTGTTGTTGATTTAAGTAAAATTGAATTTAAATGGTTATTGTTGGTTGTTTGTAAACAATTGATATGTATACAGAACAAAGAAAATTTAGAAATGAATAGCATGTTTGGCATACCGGATTGGACAGCACATGACAAGATTAAGGAAGAAGAAGATTTGAGTTTTGCCTGTTGGTTTGTGCAGTGGTTACCTATTACTGCGTATATGTTTGGAATGAATGAAAATAATGAAACTTGAAAATACCTTTACTCACAGGTCACCATTTACTAGAGGTAAAGTTTCAAACAGATCATGCAGTGAGCTGTCAGTACCAGATATTGATATATCATTTGTAAGCTCTGGAAGGCCAAGCACAGATCGTACAATCGCCTCATTTGACAGCCAGGAAGCAAATATTGTCCCCCGTCTATCCAACAGCTCTGAAACAGATAGTCGATTAAGCTTTGGATCTCAGTATTCTGGATCCCGATCATCTGACATGACTGGCAGTTTTGGAGTTTTTTCACCCGGCTCTCTGGAAAGTGGAAAATTTTCGTGGTCAGGATCCCAAAACCAGGTATGCACATAAAAGTATCAAATAAGAAATTCATGAAATTAAAATTTTCGATCAAAGAAAGGATATGAAAACATGAAGTTCACTGGTAACATCAGCAATTGTGGAAGTCTCTAGAGCTTCATTGACAACATTGTTAATTATGGAGCCATTCCCCAGTTCAACCACAATGCATAAGATGTCTCTTCATACATATAAATGTTATTAGCATACATTGTCGGTTTGATATATGTTGGTCATTACAGCTATCGTTTCCTTCTGCATTTGTTACATGTTAGAATAAATAATAAGCTTTCTCTTGTACATAAGATTTTCCTATAAAATAAAATGGATTCTTGAAAGGTAATCAGAGGAAATTCCGTAACTTTTTCATTTGACAACATTGAATGAAATGCAGAGCCCTCATGTAAATGTATTGTCTCGAGTATGTAGGATGAAGTAGAAACAGAGATGAGAAGGCTGAAGCAGGAGCTTAAACAGACAATGGAGATGTACAGCTCAGCCTGCAAGGAAGCATTTACAGCAAAACAGAAAGTAAAGCTTTGAATTTTTTAAGATCGAATTCCTAATGAAGTCACTTATCCTCAAAATAATGAAATAACAAAAGGAATGTTCATAAAATGTATTTGTCATGCCTTGAAAATAAGCATAAGTTCGATAATAAAATCTTTCATAGGCACTGGAACTCCACCGCTGGAAAGTAGAAGAACAGCAGAGACTAGAAGAAGCACACTTGGCTGAGGAAGCAGCATTGGCAATTGCAGAGAAAGAGAAAGCAAAATGCAGGGCTGCTCTTGAGAAAGCTGAAGCAGCGCAGAGGATAGCTGAACTTGAGGCACAGAAAAGGATCAATGCTGAAATGAAAGCGCTCAAAGAATCAGAAGAGAGGAGGATAGTACTCGATAAGATGGTCCACAGTGATGTGAGGTATCGCAAATACTCAATAGAAGAGATTGAAGCAGCAACAGACCACTTCTCAGAATCTCGCAAAATTGGGGAAGGTGGATATGGACCAGTCTACAAGTGTTACCTTGATCATACACAGGTTGCTGTAAAGGTTCTTCGTCCTGATGCGGCCCAAGGAAGATCACAGTTTCAGCAAGAGGTATGATGCTACTAAACATTCAATTGAACTTGGAAAGTTACCACCTTCTCTCTTGGTAACACGAGCTTGTGAACTATGGGCCTTTTTTGTATTTGGCATATATATTGCTTAAAATTTCCTGCCTTCTTTCTGAACACCATGAGGCAGGTTGAAGTTCTGAGTACCATTCGACATCCCAACATGGTTCTACTCCTTGGAGCATGTCCAGAGTATGGTTGCCTAGTCTACGAATACATGGCCAATGGGAGCTTAGATGATTGTCTCTTCCGACGTGAAAACACTCAGGTGCTTCCATGGCAAATCAGATTCCGAATAGCTGCAGAAATTGGCACTAGCCTGCTTTTCCTCCACCAAGCCAAACCAGAACCTCTAGTACACAGAGATCTGAAACCAGGCAACATTTTGCTTGACAGTAACTTCGTAAGCAAGATCAGTGATGTTGGACTAGCCAGGCTTGTCCCTCCTAATGTTGCTGACTCTGTTACACAATACCATATGACATCTGCAGCTGGAACTTTCTGTTACATAGACCCTGAATATCAGCAAACTGGAATGCTTGGAATAAAGTCTGATGTTTATTCACTTGGAGTTATGCTTCTTCAAATAATAACTGCCAAGCCACCAATGGGATTAACACATCATGTTGAGAGGGCTATTGAGAAAGGGACCTTTGCTGATACGCTCGATCCAGCAGTTCTTGATTGGCCTGTAGAAGAGGCCTTGAAGTTCGCCAAGCTAGCTCTTAAGTGCACAGAACTGAGACGGAAAGATAGACCAGATCTTGGCAATGTGGTACTTCCTGAATTGAACAGGTTGAAAGCGCTCGCTGAAGAAACAATGCCAAATTTTACAATGAGGAATAGTCCACGGACCACCCCAACAAAGCCAGTGTAGTTCTCAAGTGAGTTGATCGTGTAAATAAGCTGCATCATGCTCGAGAAACTAAACAAATCGACAGAATAACTCCATTTTTTATGTTCTATTATTTGGGAATTATTATTATTTTTTCAGTCATTTTTCCACAATCATAATTGAAAAAGCCTATATATAGTTTTTCGTTTAAAATCCTTTCTTTTGCGCTCAAGAGTCAATTTTAGTCTCATAAAAAATGGCCTTTACCAACCTCTCTCATTCTTACCCGGAACCTTGAGAGCCCCTCAGCAGGTACCAAGTAAATGCAAATGGGGGAAGGAAGAGCATGGGAAATGAGGGAAAAGAGGCAGTAGCAGGGGGGATTTTAACAAAAAAATGAAAAAGAATTACTTGTTATATAATTTTGAAAAAGAACATTTATTTCATTTTCTCTCTCCAAGGAACAAACCTCTATTCATCTGGCCTCTGTGAATAGCAATGACAAACGTATAAAACCAAACAAGATCCTTCACAATATATAATACTCGTCCACGAATTTTCATTAATCTGTTTGTCCGTGTCAACTGTGAACTCTAGGAAGAATCGATGACTGCATCCCAACAAGAAGTATATGACTATCTGATTCGGATAAAGACATTGTTCGATAATCTGTGAACACATAATGAGCTGTTTAACAACTTTTTGCTGGCTAGTGATCCTCAGTTATGAAAGCACAAGTAGCCATTGAAGCACAGGATACAATACTAATAGAAAATTGAATAGAGTGGAGATACCAAGCTACTAACATAACTCTTCAGCACATGATCAGACTGAAGTTCAACAAAAAACTCCTCTAGTATTTGTTTCAAAATCTAAGAATCAAACCGATACGTTGTGCCTGTAGTTAGTTACATACAGATGTACAAAAGAAGCTGCTTCAGTGATGTGCTTGCAAATTCCAATTTTATTTTCTTGTTGCATTATTTCGACGATCAATTGACCCCTTGTCTTCCTACTCAACAAGGATTAAGAATATCTACCTACCCTTGTTTTTTATACTTGATCTTGGTCGAGAATAAGTGGTGCTTCTCTTCTTCAGATATAGATTTGGTGACTTTGAACATTTGAAGCGGAGTAATCCTATTCACTGGTTGTGCATTAATCAAGAAGTCCATTATGACCTAGGTTGTTCATTTTATGCATAGCATTATTCTTTGGGAAGATGAATTTATCTTCAGAGCACGTCCATTTAAGGTCAATGGACAACCCAAGAATTCAATTTGGCATAAAAATTCGGGAGGTGTAAGATATAACTACATCCCAAGTTACACACGAAATGCCTACATGGTTTATAAGCCTTGGGTGACCCAGTGAGTTATTTTCAAATTGATTGTTATAATTGGTATGCATTCCATCTTATAGGACCTTAGTTGTGGATGGGGTGACCCAAAGAGGGCTACTTTGGGTGTCCTCCCTTTAAAGCCGGTAAGTTCTTTTCAAATTGATTGTTATAATTGATATGCATCCCATTTTAGAGGACCTTAGTTGTGGATGGGCAATCGAAAGAGGGCTACTTCCAATAGAACACATCCATGGAGTATTTTGGACACCCTCCCCTTATAAGTGATTTCAAATGTGGGTTATATGAATAGTTGCTACGTTTTTTTATCCCTTCACCCTAAATCAAAGGATTTTGCATTTTCTTAAGCTCTACTAATCGCTCCGAAATTCTGAGTCTCACCACGACTAAAACAACGTGTGTGTTTTTTCCAAGCTTTACTAGTTTTTTTGAATCGCTCTTTTTTCGCAACATGGCTAGAATGGCTTGTTTGAGTCATTTTACCTTGGATCAAACCAGTATATGAAATTATTATTTCATTTTAAAGATGTGAAATTTTATCCTTAGGCGATACAAAAAATGGTTATTCAGATTATTTTCAAGTACATTACGTGGAAACAAATTTAATTACTGATTTTGACAATTAGTCAAAGCTTAAAGGAGCCGAAGTTTATAATTCCACATTTTGGCAATAAATTATTAAGCCCCTATTTGGTAGAAATTAAAATCATATTTTTAATAAATTTTGATAAAAGTTGTGCTTAAAAAGTTGCGAATCCCATAATTTAAAATGAATTATTGACTTTGACTTGAAATTTTAATTGAAATTTAATTCAAACCAAACAAGGGCTAGATATAGCTCTCAAGAGGCAATATGCAATTCACCCAAAAGTAACTGAGTGCAATTTAAAAGTTTGTAGCTTTTGTTCGGGCCAAAATCAACATTTATCAGAGTTTGGGGTACCAAACTGTAAACTCTTTACATTTTTTTCACCTCTCTTCTTCGGCACGAAAACTTTGTTTTTATTCTCTGCTCTTCTGACTTTTCCCCTTCCCATTCAAGGTTTTCTTCTGCTAAATTACTCGAATTTTAGTTCGATCGATCCACACAGGACTACATTATGGACGTGAGCGCAGGCGATCTCAATGCTCCCCACTCGATGGGAACCACTATCATTGGTGTCACCTACAACGGCGGGGTTGTTCTTGGCGCCGACTCTCGAACCAGCACTGGTAAATCCATCGTTTAAATAAGATTTTTTATTAAATTTTTCATTTTTGTGTTATTGTAAAGTTTTGGATTTTTATTTTGCAGGAATGTATGTGGCGAACAGGGCGTCGGACAAAATCACCAAGTTGACTGATAATGTCTACCTGTGTCGTTCTGGCTCGGTACGTATTTATGTAACTGGTCCCTGTTTGTCATACTTATGGGGAAAGGAAATGCCATTGTTAGGTTTAACTGTGAAAAGCGATTAGCAGAAATCTGAAAATATTATGTGTTTCATGTTTTTGTCTTCTTGACTAATTTTAGGGATATGCTCAAATTAAACTTAATTTTAACAAATATTATTTCCTCAGCATAGAGGGTATGCTTGATAGCGATTTGGGTTTAGATCGTAGAAGTTTAAGCACTCATAAACATGCTCAAATTGAGAGAAGAGTCCTATTATTTGTGCTCGGTGAACAGCTGAACAATGCATAAAATAATCTATTAAACAATTTAACCTGCCCGGAAGGAACTTCTGGATTAGATTTTAGTGTTTGTGAAAAGGAATACTCTTTACAGGAGCTTTAGTTAAAAACTTTATAACAATGATGAAATTATAGTCACCTGAGAGTTTGGGTTGGAGTTTGAGCCCTGTTTGACCCCCATTTTGGGGAGGTAAAAAATTTTAGAATAGTGATTGATTGGAGAATGTGTGGTGGAAAAGTTTTAGATTTGTGTGTAATATTATTTTATTTGATGAATGTGTGATTGAGATGAAGAGAGAAAAAAAATTAATGTAAAGGAATTTAATTTAATGGGGCTGAAACGGGGGCTAAATAGGCAGCTTGCTTCTATATTGGCCTGACCTGTGTTGTCCTTTATGAAAATATTTGCCAACTATGTGGCTTTTTGGCAGTGAATCAACTCAAATTTCTTGAAGCTTTCAGATTTTACTGGCATAATGAGACAAACCATGGTTTTTTTTAGAAGAGCAGGTTTTAGATATGTTTTTTTCCAAGTCTTGGTTGAAGATACAGAGTTACTTTACCTTGCAAATTTGATAAGAGATAATTCCAGTAGGCATGTAACCGTAAAGTTAAAAGAGTGAAATCTTAAATAGTGGAGCAAGCAGGAACCAATTAGTTGAACAATCTTTAATGTTTTTCAGAATGTATGTGTGTGTTCAGCTTCCTTTTCTTGAATAACACATTTTACAATGTTACTTTGTCAGGCTGCAGATTCACAGATTGTTTCTGATTATGTCCGCTACTTTCTCCATCAACACACGTGAGAAGATATTCCACCATTACTATCACTTACTTTACATTCGTCATCCATCCTTTCATTTATGCTAAAAATTACTATAAAATAAAGCATGTGACACGTACCTTCAGGTTCAGAAAATACATCATAGTTTCTCCTTTCTTATGATGTATCTTCTTTTTAACAACCTTCATGGTGTCAATTTCTTACTCACTTCACAAGGTCTAGTCGAATTATCTTTTCTGTCCTAACTTGCATCCCTTAAAAGAAAGTAATATTCTTTTACATGATAGTTTACTTTCCAAGAGAAATGGTTCCAATTATTATTTTTGGACTAACTTACAGATATTGGTTTTTTGGGTGGAACTGAAATTATATCAAGCACTTTAAAGTTGTAATTTTCTGGGAGTATACTCTTATTATGTTGAAGTCAAATGGTTTACTCAGCTGAGAAATTATTCTAAACTTATGCTTCAGATACATTTACATCAAAAAAAAAAAAAAAAAGGAATTGTGATGGCATGCTTGTTGATGCAGGATACAACTTGGGCAGCCTTCAACCGTCAAGGTTGCTGCAAACCTTGTCAGATTATTGTCTTATAACAACAAGGTTTGTATAATTTTTTAATTAAAAAGTCTCAAATCTACATAATCTCTGCAGGTTCAAAACTGCTTTCAACATGTGAAAAATGTCATCCTTATTAGTCAGTTTCATATCAATTTTGTTAGTCTAACACGTGGAAATTGATTCTGGAAATCTAAATTTTTAAAGGGGAGAAGTATGACCATGAATTTGAAAAGATGGAAATACGTCAAAAATATCTGCTTTAAAATTTAAATTTCATTGTGACAAAAGTTTGTTATCTTTTTTATCTTTAGAATTGTAACATAATTGAAACATACAGGTTTCTTGCAGTTCCTTGCACTTCCTATATCAATTTCTAATGTATTTGAAATTATTTTCTTCAGTTCTTTTATTGTCTTTGCCTTTGGCTGAAGTTTTTTTACTACTTGAAGAATCTGTCTTGCAAGTTATATTGGGTCCCAAAAAGATACAAAATATAGGAAGTTATTACAGACTTAATATGTAAGTTTTCAGTTTTCTGTAACTAATGCTTCCTTAATTGCACCTTTACTCTCTTGGGAGTTGGGAATTATTTGATGGGAAAAATAAACATACAAATGGTTTGTCAGTTATTTTTGTTATATTATGCTTTTTATATGTCTTTTACTCTTATGCCTTTTACTAGGTCTGAGGAATGTGTTGGAGGTAGCAGTTTATTTTTTATTTACTTATTTATTTTTTTGTGATATCCGCAAGTATTCTGACTTTGCAGAATATGCTGCAAACTGGTCTCATTATTGGTGGATGGGACAAATATGAAGGTGGTAAAATATATGGAATACCTCTGGGAGGGACAATCTTGGAGCAACCTTTTGCTATTGGAGGTTTGACCTTCCTATCCTTTTCTTATAAGAGTTACATGGTAACTTCATGATTTTTTGACTTTGCCTAGTTTTTTTTTTTTTTGGGGAAGTTCCTATCTGTTTAACAAACAGAAGTCTTGTTCTTTCTCAACTGGTATCGAGCTTGTTGATTTAGCTTACTGATATATCTCGTTTTTTATTAAGTTTTTGACCCAATCAAGTTTGTCTGTTATTTATTTTCTCTGGATTTTGACAGTGTTAGATGGTATTGTGGAAGTAGTGAATTGGTTTTACAAGTCATAATTGCAACTATTGTATCCTTAACCGACTTTGGTAGTTGTAAATTTCAATAAGGAGCTTTTAATTGGGTGAGTCTAGTTCTAGAGCACAACCGGGTCTATTTAAACCAACTTAGATGTTGTTTGTAGTGATTAAATATATTCAACACATGTTTCCACATTATAAGTTATGTATGTTCCTATTATCCTCAAAATATAACTATATTTAATCACTAAATAGATATTATATGTATACATAAAGTGAAACTTCACAAACTAATTAGAATTGTCTTTCAGGCCTGATTGGTTTCAAACTTGATATTGTCATCCACTTTCTTATCTTCTATGTAGAAACTTTTTAAGGATCCTCTTATTGATATTTTGCTGTTGGTTTTGCTTTAAATTAATTAAGTACATTCTGGTACACATTTTCCATTTAGCACCCTAGTTTTCCATCATCTAAAGGCTCACTATTTTGCTTGTCCAATGACAATATGAGATGCATCTCAAAATATTTTGTGATAACTTGCTATTATTCAAGTTACAGATTAATTGGCAAGTGTTTCAGCTCATGGCTGAGGCTTCCATTCCTGATAATTGTTCTGTTTCACATTAGGATCTGGCTCCAGCTATTTGTATGGATTCTTTGACCAAGCGTGGAAGGAAGGGATGACCCAAGAGGAAGCTGAGGTTTGTATATCGCGATTTAAATATATATGAACTGTTACTAGTTTTCCTACTTATGAAGGCTTAGGAACATATCTTCTTGAGTACGTATCACAGCCTAATGTTTTGCAACTACTCTGTTCAACTTCAAACAAGTATATAATTTACGATTCATATATGGGGACATTAGTTTGATCTAACTATTCTAGTTGGGAGGCGCTTGTCACTTCCTGAGAACCTCCGCCTGGAATGGGTGCTTTGAAGCACACATAAATTGGTTCACTTCACACTGTTGTGGTTTTCATCGTGAACAAAATCTATCTTGTTTTCATAGATGCTATGAAAAATTTGCAAATTATTTTTCTTGTTGGTCTGATATTTCAGTAATTGTGGGCATGTTTACCATGAGTATGGCTGACTGCTAATTCATTGTCTCTCTCTGTCCCTGCAGCAATTAGTGGTCAAGGCAGTCTCTCTTGCTATTGCTCGGGATGGTGCTAGTGGTGGTGTTGTTCGGACTGTGACTGTGAGTTAACTTTATTGTATATGCATTATATATGCTCCTACCTGGTGAATCTCCTCCTGATGTTGATGCTGGACAAGAACTTCAGATCTTTCCTTTTATTCTTGTTGGATTTCTTGTTTTCAATAACCCCTGCACATGGTTTGATTGACATTGATTAAATTTTTGCTCAACTGTGAAGTAGTCGTGTTTGGCTAAGCTTTAAAAGTTTTCTTATAAGTAAATAAGTTTTAAGCTAAGCTAACCCTTATTACCTTTTGAAACCGCAGATTAACTCAGAAGGGGTTACAAGGAAGTTTTACCCATGTGACAAGCTATCACTGTGGCATGAGGAGCTGGAGCCTCAGAACTCACTGTTGGATATTTTGTCGGCAGGTAGTCCTGAACCAATGGTCAGTTAGATCCAAATTGTTGAACATCAAGTTGTAGTTGTGCACACTGGATTTACATGGGATGAACTTTACTATTTTTCTTGGAAATGTTTTGCTCTTTCTTAAATTGTTTAATTAAATTTCTGTTTCAGCAGTTGAATGGTTCCCATGTAGTTGATTTACTCCTTGATACCGACATTTTGGCATATTTTCAAAATATCCGTCTTCTGTGGAGACATTAAAATCGTGTGTACTGATAACAAGGGTACTATGGCCCCTCCCTGGGATCATGGATTCTTTGTTTGAAATGTATTGAAAAGAAATTTGGTGTTTTATGGTATTTCTCCCAACTGTTCTGTTATTTAAATTTAAGGGAAGGGGAAAGTTTATCAATCTCCTTGCTTCTCCCAGTTTCTTTCCAACCAAACGTAAGAGTGGGTTATACATAATGTTTCATTAACTTTTATATGTTTGCTATGCAATATTTAAATATAATAAGATTTTAAACAAGGATTAAAATCCATATTCCACACAAAATGCAAAATGGTTAACATAAGACATATTTCGGTAGCTTAATTTTGAATTAGAGAAAATCATGGGAACACTTTACTGATTCTAATTTTCGATTGTGGCATTTTCAAGTCTCAGGCCCTAGTTTTCACATAAGAATGCAGGTTCAGAGGCATATG